>JAQGAU010001147.1:0-21150 GCA_034698045.1 Paramacrobiotus richtersi | reverse complement strand
ACAATCCATCCAGTCCGTAGGAACACGATAACGTTGAGTAGGTGGACGAGAACAGTGGGAAAGACGCCATCCCATGTACCGAAATTGGCATTCTGTCGTAGGCAAAAGTTTCGTCGCCAGAAGGCTAGCCAGTGGGGATCTCCCTACAGGAGCGATTTGTTAACAAATCAACAGATATATCGGTGGGCATTCGCCACGTGGAATTAGTACAACTTGGTTATTGCCTAGACTTGCACGTACAGTATGTAGCGTCTGCAGTACGTATAAGGAGAGTAATCTCCGAAGTGGATGTTGCTCAAAATTAATGATGGCATGCCGGGTACTTGAACAAATGTGTGCTACTCTCTTATAAGCGTATTTGGATCTCATCGATTTAGCTTATTGTTACATGTACTTGTAGGTATGCAATACTAAGCATCCATTTGCGGTTAGTTCCCGGGTGTTGGCTCCGAACGTTAGATCTGAGAAATATGTATATTCTGCTTGCCACTATTACGAGATTTGGCCGCTGTCTGAAACTACACTGCATTTGTTCCTAACAAGCAATGTAGTTTAAAAATAACGAATAAACAGTATATATTCCTGAGCCGGCTCCCTGTAGTACGAAGAGTCAACAACCTCTACCGGAACATATGTATGCTGCTATAATTATCATTCATTGCATGTGCTCCGTCAATGTCAATACAAACACAATTATGAACGATCCATGGAGTGCATGCAGATGGATATGTGGAACGCAGTATATTGAAAGAAATCAGGACAACAAATAAATAATTCCAAGCAGCGCTGCTAAATGTTCCCGATTCGAGAGTGCAACATACCTCATAAGCGGCGTTATGGGACTTGAGGCCGGACAATCCTTGCGGACGCGCCGGGGAATTGGATTGCGAGGTGGTTCGTGCATCGCCAACAGGTGCCTTGATGCTCAGCTCGCCTGGTTGTGAGCCTGACCCAGATCCGAGCGTGCTCTCCGTTGCCATATGGTGCTATTCCTGCTTCCTGTTAAAACGCATTGTGCATGCTAACGCCGTTTAGGATCGATGTGTTTACATAAGGAATACGCAGAAAATTGAATGTTCAAGCAGTATGCAATAAAATAAAACTTGCAAAGAACACTTACAGTGCTTGAATGGAGCTTCTTTGGATCAGGAAAACTACAGCAGTGTCATAAACATGATGATAAAGGAAGTGGCCTTGATAATGGATCCTGAACACATTAGCCCAAACGCGACAACCGCAGCCCGCAGGCAAAACTCTGCTTGTGGGAGACCACTTGTGCGGAAGGGAATTGTGCGATTAAGACATCTTTTCTATGACTGTAACTGCGTCATGTGTAGTGTACAAGTGTCGAGATCCATGGAGCTAAGACAGTCGCGATCAGATTCAACGGGATAAAGCCGGCCGGATGGCAACGGATAAAGTAATCACGGCCATATGGTGCATGCTGATGCAGCAGCACACACTGATCGCAAAGAGAAACGCAGCTCGCAACAAGTACACTTTACTGTGGCAATTGTGGAGAAGCTGCTTTATAGTCTGCGGGATTCCACGCGAACGGTGTGGATGCAGCAGGGAAGTGTGTGAGAGTAAATACGACTGTGTACTGCTTGTGTGTTACGGCAGCACTATCATCTGCGACAAAGGGATCCAGTTAGCTGGATCGATAAACTGCCTTATACTTTCACGCTACAACACCGTTGAACACTTGTACTGCAGCTGCTGCTCGTACGTTTCATTTTGCTCCTTAAGCAGACGCAATTCCTGGATTTCTTTTCATTTCCTTGCGATTCATTAGGAGATTCATAAGTTTGGTGTATTGTACACTTTATTAAGAGCGTTAATGTGACCTTCTCCACATTCTGTTCCGCACCCACTTCGTCCAGCTGAAAATGTGCCCAATATAGAACTGTTACCATTTATAGTGGCATAAGACGAACGACTGTAATAAAATGCGACGACCCTTAGGAGATAACTAGTTACCGGTGTTAATGCCGTCGCTCAACTTGATGCCGTTAAGTTTTTACTGGCTTGAAAACAATAACTTTGCCACCGAGGAGCCTGCACGAAAAACGAAAACCAAGAAGGCCACACGTTGCATGTCCTTGAAATGTATTGCCTCGGTTTCCTTTGTGGTCAGTTTGTCGTCGAAACAAATTTGCCGTATGCAATACTTCGCAAACGACAAAGTTTATATTTAGAAAAACGATCGTTAATAAACTACAGATATAGTACTGTTTGATCAATATATCACCAAATAACGAAAACATATAATATTATGTGCTCGAATTCTTTGTTAGGTCTGCGGAAAGGTCATGGCACAGTGTCGGAACACGCTCCACACAGTCGTTATACACTGTTGAAGTCAGATACGATAAACCTCGACCTACTGGGCTTTTACTGCCGGACAAAGATCGACCGTTACGGGATATAATGAACATTAAAAACCTGTAGGCTGTATTAAATATAAGCAGCAAACCGCCGCTAACAAGTAAGAAGTGTGAGATGCTTAAAATTGGTCTCCTTTCACAACGTCGTAAAAATGTTGACAATTTGGCACGGAGTATACGTCTGTATAACGAGCGTCCAGAAAGCGCGTAAAAAGTTATTATACCGTAAATAAACTGCTCTTGTTTTGCGCTCAGGAGGATTTGAGGAAAATAAAAAGTACACAACAAAACTTTATGGTTTGGCACGCATCCATTTACTGCAATGATTCGGTATGAAGGTACGGACCGTATATCAACCGCTGACGATCACCGCTCTAGTTTTGCTGTTGGAATTACAATGTATACCGCGTTTTTATTGGTTGTCTTCGTGGGGCTGTTCGGTAAGTAACTTTCTGTACAAGTGTAATGCATTACAGCGGCGGTGCCATTAAGGTGAAAGAATACCCAGTTATTGAATTTTGAGTATTTAGAAATTTAATATTTTTTGACACAATCGATGAAATCCAAAAATGCTTGTGTAATAACGTTTCTATCTTGTTATGCATTTTATTTATGCACCCAAAGCGGAACCCACTGGGTAATTTTTCGCTTTAAGACATTTCGAAACAGGAATCAAAGGCCAGTGTTAATTGCTGACCTTTCCAACAAACGTAAGGAAAGCGGTCACAGGTATCTGTAATATATGCGATAAGTGCAGTATGAGAAATCATCCATTACAGATACAAGAGCGCAAATCAGAGGGTATGTTGTTTTTTTTTTCAGAATATTAATATTTTGTTACAGAAAGGGAATGAGCTCTTTGTGTTCGCGGCACTTGTAATGATAATGATTAATTTGTTGATTTTTATCGGAAAAGGTCAAAAGGATGATAAAATATATTACTGCCAAAAAAAATTTCGAAATTTACATTTTTTTCCATTACGAAAGCAGGTATTCCAAACATCGGAATGCACTGCACACGTGCCCCAACTTATAAAAGTTTCTTCAGTTTCCAGTAGCCCGGCGCACGGTGGAGATCTTCGAGTAGGACGCCGACACCCCAGTGCATCGGACGGCGGCTTTAAACGGTCTGGACAGCGAGATGATACGCTGAATTCCCACCGCCAGCAGCGCCAAATGGCCCCCTACCCCAATGCCCCACCAGCGTGGTGATCGCAAGACGACGCTGCCGTGCGACATTTCGTCCATCGGTATATATTTTCACTTGTCTAGATTTGCTTTAATTATCTATCTTTCCCAGCTATGTGAACTAGACACTTTGATAAATAGGTGAAGTTGACTACATATACTATGATTCTGGGCTCACAACTGTACGAATGTTATGTGCTATCAAACTTGAATTATACCCCATCGTTCGCGCCACTGTAATGTATGGTATTTGTGGAGTAATATAATGCCACCGTACTGGATCTTTATTTCCACTCGACACTGCCTTTCGTTCGTAATTTGCCGCCAAGAGTAATTTCGACAGATATCCTAATAGTCTGAAGTATGATTGTGCGTATAAAGTCAACAGACTAAATAGTCTACAGTTCTCCATTGGTTTCGCACTGGGAACCGAGCCAAGAATATCGCCAACAGGTTGTATTTTAAACAAACTAGTCACCCATTATATTATCGTTATGTTAAATTGAGAAGTGTCAGATTATCTGAGATTCAAAAGGATCAAATACCACCTTAGCACAGATGCAGTACGGTATTTCAAAAGTTCCAAACTATAAAATGCTAAAATACGAAAAAAACAAGTTAGAATATATTGTCAGCCTTTACGGTTGACTAGTACCAGTAATTAACAAGTGAATGTGCGAAGATTAGTCTAGATCTGCGACTACTGGAGCCTAAACGGCTAAACTGTACTTCTTTCTGGGTAATCACTAGTCGAAGCTTATTATTATTATTATTATTATTATTACAACACAAGAGCAGACAACCCATCTGGGACTTCAAGTCTGGTCGAACTAAGGATAACGTATAAAAATACCACACTACGACAGATCAACAGTTCTGAGCATAAACTAGAAAACGTTCACAGAACCGAATTGGGAACTAGAAAATGCCCACGCGGTTTTGGAGTGGCTTTGCTGTGGAACAGTAAAATTCTGCAAAAACACCTCCGATGAAATCCTCAACGCACTGACTCATGACTGCATGAAAACGTTGCTTCATCCCTTCGGTGACCTTTCGGAGTGACCATGCGGCGACACAACTCTACCGGCTCGTCTTGCGGCGAAAAGGTCGCGGCGCGCAAGAGCCTGAACACGTTCCAAACAATCGTTACGCTGCACATGTAAGATACGATAAACCTCGACCTTGTGGGCTGTTACTGCCGGACAAAGATGTTAAGATCTTCGTATAAACCTCGATAAAAATAAGCAGCGAAGCGTTCCTAAGAATGTGCGACAGTTAAAACTGCCCTACTTTCATGATCGTTGTAGAACGTAAAACTATTAACGATTTGGCATTGAGAACATACAATAAGCATCCAGAAAGCGCTAAGAAAGTAGAAACATGTGATAACCAAGCTGCTCTTGTTTGTCGCCAGAAAGATGTAAGGAAAATAAAAAAGTGCAAAACAAGTTAACGGTTTGGCAGGCATTCGTTTATTGCGGATCTGGTACAGCGTATATAGACCACTGATGATCATGGTTGACCATCGACACTTCTTCCATTTGCTGTTATTCATTCAGTCCCTGTGTTAGATTAACATGTATACCAAGTGTTTAATACTGGTTGTCCTCGTGGCGCTGTTCTGTAAGTCCTCGTACTACCAGTAGTGTGTACCTTGCAACGTTAGTAGCGGTAGCATAGCGATATTACTGCATGGCCGGCCAGTTTTTGACCTTTACAAAGAAACTTAACAATATTGCTCACAATATTAATTATCGAGTGCTCTGTATAAATCTGATGCTATAAATAGAATGAGAGAGACCATCTGCCGGAATGGTGTATGACGAAACAGTCTGAAACCCTAAAAGAATGAAATTAACTTCAAGTTCCTCTAAGGCGCCAACCACCCTTATATGTTTATTTTCAGTTTGTAATAGTCCGGCGCATGGAGGTGACCTTCGAGTTCGCCTACAGGCAAGGGACGGTGGCCTTGGACGGTCTGGACAGAATGATAATGAAGTGAAGCCCCGGTACGTGATCCTTTCCCGATCGCAAAAGTTTGGACCAGACGGCGGCTCTGGACAGAGAGACATGATCATTACGCGCTCCGGACATAGAGATGACACTCTGAACAGCAACAGTGGACTCGGCGTCCGCTTCGGAGGGGGCTTTTAATTAGATGCGATATCTTCATCTTTCGTGTCAAATCATTGTAGTTGCCATGGATTGGAGTTGTTCTGCTTTGATATGAATCATGTTTTATGCGTATTCTCATCATGTGGTCGCTTGTGTCCTCTTAATGCGCATATAGTATACGCTCAGAATCGTCATAAAAATCTCCCGCATTACGAGAGCGAATGAACGTATAACAGAACAGCATAGTTATGACACTGTACGAGAAATCCACGTGTTCCAAGCCAATGACAAACCTCCGATGAACTATTAAAACAGTCTCTCGATCAGGCGACTGTTGCTTGCTACCGTTGTTGCGCGCTTTAGTGGTTGCTTACTATAAGTAGCAAATCGTCTAAAACGCAATTTTGGACTTTCCAAATATCAGTTTGCTTCGAAACTCACGAAAAGTAAGCATCTTTCTTCCAGTATCATTACACCAGCTTGCGACATTCGTTCTTCGTTATGCGGAAGAACATAACTATTGCAGTAAAAGGTCAGCCTATCGTAATCGCAATTTATACCCCATAAAGATGTTTTGCAGACCTTGCAACACTGATAATGGACAGTTATGAGCGTGCTATAATAATAATAATGATGATTTATTGTCTTTCCGCGACGGGACAACGTCCCCTCTGGGCGTCAGACATTCTATACTATTGCTTGACTTTCAACTTCAGATAAGACGCTACTGCGAGCATTCCAGTAAGAACTTGCCCGATTAACGATCTGCGCGCCGTTCACGAATGTTTACGCATAACGGCTTAATAAGCAACAAGCCAATATTCCAACTGTCCGCTCTATTTTATTGGGATAAAAAGGCACATTTGTGCTTCGGGGTGGTTTCTGCGGTATTAAGTGAAATGCTGCGAAATGACCTCAGCGAAGTCCTGAACGAATTGACTAATGGTAAAATCGTTGATGCAGCAAAGTGACTGTCGCGCCGCAGCTACCCCGGTTCATGGGTCGGCGTAAAGGTCATGGCGCACTGTCCGAGGTGTCCAAACACTGTAGTGTCCACATAATCACTGAAATGCAGTTTCAGAAGTGAGAAACAACAAACCTCAACCCTCTGGGCTTTCAGTGCCGATCAAAGATATGAAGATCGGATAACAAGACTTAATGGATAAAGAGCTCTATAAAACAAGCAGTGCCACTAAGAAACGTGCGATATAGCTAACGTTAAGAATGTCTTATTTTCATCAAGTGTGTATAACGTGGAACCAGTGTTAACGGTTTGGCACCAAGGGCATATAATAAGCATAAGTAAGTACAGAAAACGCTTACGACACATGCGATGACTAGACTACTCTTGTTTTGCCTACAAAAGGGTTTAAGGAAAATTGAAAGCGCAAAACAATTTTACGGTTTGGCAGGCATCCGTTGGTTGCGGGTCTGGTGTGACAGTACGGAGCGCATATAAACCACTGACGATCGTGGCTGACAATCCACATGCACTTCGTCCATTTGCTGATATTCGTTTAGCTCCACTGCTTGCTGAGAATGTATATCAAGTGTTTACTGGTTGTCCTCGTGGCGCTATTCGGTAAGTGCGTTTCTTGTAACGTTAGTAGCGGTAGCATAGCCATATTATTAGCGATATATTGCATCAGGCCAGTTTTCGATCTATACAAGGAAAGGTACAAGATTGGTCAGTTATCTAGTTGTCTGTACATTAGACACAATAAGACAATTCGAGATACCATCCGGTGCAATGGTTTATGACGAAGCAAACTGATACCCTAAACACTGAAATCAACTTGGAATGCCTATACGTTTGAAATTTTGTATAACGTGTTCAGTTTGCAACATCCCGGCGCATGGAGGTGACCTTCGGGTTCGACTACCGGCAAGGGACGGTGGAATTACGCGGACTGGACAGAGAGCTGATGCAGGGAAATCCCGGGACATGGTCATAACGCGATCGCACAAGCTTGGACAGGACGGCACCATTAACTGGTCTGGACAGAATTCCCAGCCGCTTCTCCAACGGCTTGCGTTAGATTCTGGTAGCCTCCATGCTGGACCGCCTGCACTGGACGGTGGCCGTCAAGCTGGACGAGGAGGCCGTTTTGCCGAATACGAATATTAAGTAAATGCGGTATCTTGACTTTCCGTACATCTTAGCAGTTGTCCTGAGTTAGCGCATTCTTATGGTGCGATATCAGGTTTATGCACTCCTTCGCACAATGTGTTCACTTGTGTCTTGTTAATGCGGAGACAGTGTCCGCGTGCAATCGTCATTAAAGTCGGTCTCATCACGCGAGAGCGAATGCACGCAGCCGAACAGCGCCCTATATACAATTGAGAAAACCACAAGGTCTTAAACCCCCGGTATAAAACTTGATGCTGATGTGCTATTCAAACAATATCGTAATGATGCGGCTGTCATCTTGGCACAAAAGACGGAAGGTTATTGCACACTCCGGATCGAAGAACAGCTATGTGGCAGTTGATATAAAATCAAAGTCCACGAACAATTTATGCCACTCTTTTTGTCGAAACGTTCTTTGCATCAGACTCAGTTCCGCTATAGGCTAGCAGCGTAATCAATTACCAACTTTATCAATAAACAAGTACGTCACGGTAAACCAAATAGCCCTGTGAAATTTAGGGAACGGACACAATAACGCCAAGCATGGAGATGACGTTTCGTCTAAGGCTACATTGTCTACTATGTATGTAGTATGTATGTATGTAGTATGTATGTATGTAGTACTATGTACTATGTATGTATGTAGCAAATGTAGCAAATGTTTACTCGGCGAAATCTCAGTTGAAATATTAACAGAAAAGAAGCATTCGTCCTAGTTAGCATGGGGGAGAGTGGTCAGAACCAAGTTAACGTTACCGCACATGATTTTCAAACTCGATCACCGAAACGAACAACTCCAAAACAGTCTTTTACGCATCTTTTTTAACAGCGCAACAGACAAAACATTTCGCAGACTAAACGCACAAAATAGCAACGTTCAAGCGCGTTGAACGATAGCTCGGATGCCTAAAGCGCAGTTTCACGTTTTG
The DNA here is from genome assembly GCA_034698045.1 of Paramacrobiotus richtersi. Lineage (NCBI taxonomy): Eukaryota > Metazoa > Tardigrada > Eutardigrada > Parachela > Macrobiotidae > Paramacrobiotus > Paramacrobiotus richtersi. The sequence goes on along the minus strand of JAQGAU010001147.1, from coordinate 12,400 downwards.
CACATATCAGCTTCCTTTCTCAGTTTTGTAAATCTGCTTTCTTCCAGCATAACTGCGTAAGTTGTAACGTGGCCACGTGTTCTGGTGTAATCCTTCAGTCTGTGAAAAGACCATGACTTCTGCAATAAAAAGTGTAACGATCATCTTTAAAATGTATGCTCCATAAAGACGTTTTCACGAATTGCCAACACAGACGTTGAACAGGAGCAGTGTTCTGCGGTGTCTTGTGAATGTTCAGCTGGAGATAAGATGCCGCTGCGACAATTTACCCGATTAACGGTCTGCGCTCGTTCACGAATGTTTCCGCATATAGCGGTTGTACCTACCAAGCCAGCATTTCAGCAGTCCGCTCATTTCCCGATAATGTTTCCCGAATACAATGTATGAGACAAATTTTTTTTAGCGGTGTACTGAAATTGCAGAGTAAAGAGTATGCATCCCTCTCCGATAAAAAGTCCCAAAGAACCGGGAAACGTTTTCAGAGAAGGCAACATCGCTTTAACGTAACCAGCGGGCGGGTGACAGTTGAATGCAGGTTGTTCTGTTCGGCATTGCTCACTGATGTACCGCAAAAGAGTATTAACTGTACCGTCCATAAGTACTGAGAAGGGAATTGTTTTGATATTATCATGCCTCGGTTTATGGTATGTGTGTTTTATGTATTATGGAAATCCAGCTGGTACAGCGCGATGTCGCTGCCTACCGAAAGATTCCTGTTGGCCGGCCGACGAGCAATGGAGCGTTCTCAACCGCACGTTAAATGGCCGACTTACTGTGCCCCGGCCAACAGGTTGTGACAGAAAAAAGAGGTTGTAGCACAGTTACCACAGTAAATGATCAGTACATGTAAAGTTTAGCTTTTTGCAGCCTATCCCTGTTACGCCGGACCAGGATATGATCGCGCCAAATGCCGTGAGATTCGGGAGAATTACAATAAAACGACCTTCTTGGTGAGCCAGCCAGGCAGTATGCAGTTTTTTAACTGGGAGGAGCTGGACAAGCAACAGTGTTCTCTGGAAGGAGCGCTGGACCTGAACGGCATTTGTCACCCCGGACGGGTGCCGGCTTACGGTGTGGACGCCCACACAGTGGTCGATATCCAGCTTGCTCTGGCGTTCGTTCGGCAATATAACTTACGGGTGATGGTCAAGAGTACAGGACACGATAATATGGGACGCAGCACGGCACCCGGTGCGTTGCTGATATGGCTGCATAACTTCCAAGGGAAATTGAGGATAAATGGATCCTTTACGCCGAGTGGTTGTGGAGAAACTAATCGGTATGATGGGATGGTGATTACGGTACCGGCTGGAAAGATATTTGACGAGGTCTACACCAAGGTATGCGCAAAGTGCTATGTACTAGGGGATTACCGGAATACATTAGCGTATTATATGGGGCTTGCTGGAATGTCGTATTTTGGAACTCGTTCAGCTCTCCAATACACCTAGACCCAAAACGGTAGTTTGCACGTTGAAATTCAAAATGTCACCACTATAGCAAGTGCGGGAAGACAGACTATTATCATAATGATGGAAATCCACCCAAAGCTTCAGTTCTATGCGGAGGTATCTTTAGCAACGAATACTGTGGCGTCAGAATAACAGCATAAGGCAACTATAATGTACTGATACTACGTAACTAAGAAGATCGCACCTTAGCGTTGTTCGAACTCGTCACTGGTGATTGGTTTCATTGTTAACAGCTTGACAACGACCTTAACCGAAGCCATGTCATAATTGGCGGATACTGTCCCGACGTCGGTGCGTCCGGAGGTTACGTTCTGGGTGGCGGCTACGGCCTGCTCTCACCATCATTCGGCCTAGCCGTCGACAACGTTTTAGAGATGACCATTGTAACGGCCGCTGAGCATCACCTAACAGCCAATGCTTGTCAGAACAAAGATCTCTTTTGGGCGTTGCGTGGCGGTGGGGGCGGCACTTTCGGTATTGTCACATCCGTTACCTACAAAATGCACCCGGTACCCAATGGTTTAACGGCGTATTCTATTCTCATTCGCGCGGCAAACAATACGGCCGAACTAAATCCCAGTCAGGTGGAAGACGTTTGGGAGGTGCTGGCGCGTCGCACGGCGGAATTGGATGACAGCGGGTGGGGAGCCATTTTCTTCTTTGGTCCTGCCCCCGGGTTTGGGATTATGCTGCTTAAGCCGACGCACCGAACTGAGAGTTTGACGGCTGTGGAAGCATTAAAGGACGAGCTGCTCGGTATGCAGCGTGGAACAGGAATGAGAGTGGGACCATTTTCTGCTGACAAAGATTTCTTACAACATTATGACAGCTATCACGTAAGTATTAATGTGCGGGTACGTCTAGCGTTTCGCGTTGTTTAGTTGTGGATAAGGACCAAATTAAACTGTATTATGCTTGCTAAAATAACAAAAAAAAGGTTTGTGTATGTTTTCAAAATGGTTCTCAGAGTACGTGCTACTGACGTTCAGCAACTTCGCTTGTGCATGGCAAAACATATTGTATGTACTGTAACATTTTATAAAGTAGAACCAGACCCGAATCAAACTGCATGTGATTTTCTATGAGAAAGAACGTTCTAACCATTTGGTCCGCTTTGCGATCCAAAAAGATTCATTGCGGCTAAATTTTAAACAGGAATGGCGCGCATGGAAAGACAGCACCGGTGTTTTCGAAGGATCCGGCGGCATACGTACGCATTTCGGTAATCGCCTGATCCCGGCTATGGCGCTCCACCAATCCCGTTTTGCCGCCAAAAGTCTCGTGAACGGCGCTGTACAGAACGACTGGACCAAAGGTTTTGTCTGCGAACTAGTTGCCGGGAAAGGTGTCCGCAGCCAAGATCCAGGATCCTTCGAAACATCCGTCCTGCCGGCATGGAGAAAAGCGGCATACTACTGTCTACTCTACACCGACTGGGACGCGACAGCATCCCAGGAAGAGATCGACCGAAAGAGGACCGCACTTGATGCCGGTATGCAGGTGTGGCGCGATGCGTTCCCTGACACTGGGACGTACTTAAACGAAGCCAATCCAGACGAACCCAAGTGGCCGGAAGCGTTCTGGGGGGAGAATTATCGACGGCTGATCCGTATTAAGAAGGCGGTTGATCCGGATGGAATGTTCGTGTGTCCGAAATGTGTCGGGAGTGAAGACTGGGATGCATCTGGGAATTGTCGTGTAGGATAGAAACGCATCCAAGTATCCATAGACTAGTCGATTTTTTACGTAAACATGTATCGTAATGCGTTTCGCATTTGTGCAACATTTTTGATTTTTATCGCGAAACTACTAGTATTGATTCGTTTAGTAGTGAATGCTGTAGCCTTCTATTGTGCTGGCTGCTGTAAGTTGTTACCTACATATGCAACTGTGAGAATGTGAAAACAGTGAAAATACCCTCCTTTTTCGCAACTCCCAAACATAACAAAAGTGTCCAAACTTCAATTTCACAGCGGGTTTGATTTATCGGTTCTTTCTACAACTGTTCGCACTAACACGTACTTCCCACCGGCAAGGACAGAAACTGCAGATCAATGGTTATACGGAACACGCCGACGCCACGCGTGCGACGGATGCCGAGTCTCCCATATTTGACAGGCAGTGCCAACGTTTCCACAGTAAACCAACCACCCCAAACATTGACAATCACATACAAAGTTTTGTGCAGTGCAGATATCATTTCCGGGAACTCGAAGCTGACCAAAACGCTGATTTATCCCTTCGGCACAGCCCAGTGACCATGCGGTAACGCAGCTGCACCCGCTCGCCGGTTGGCGGGAAGGTCACGACGCATTGTCCTATAACATGTGCAAATAATCGCTGAAATGCAGTTTCAATCGTGAGATGCGATAAACCTCGACCTTCTGGGCTTTTAGTGCCGAACAACGAAGTAAAGGTCGGATAACGGAACTTACTAAACACATAAAATAAACAGTGAAGCGCCGCTAAGAATCTGCGGTAATCAAAATGGCCCGGCTTTCGTAATGGTTGTGGAGTGTAAAGATGTTACCGATTTGGCAGTGAATACAGCCGTATGACGAGCGTCCGGAAAACGTTTGAAAATGCACGAGGATTAAGCTACTCTTGTTTTGCGTTCAGAATGATCTGAGGGTAATAAAAAGTGCAAAACAAATTTTACAGTTTGGCACTCATCCATTTACTGGAAACTTGGTATGGAGGTAGTACGGACCGTATATAAATCACTAAAGATATGTATGGCTCACCATTCATACTTCTTTTCTCCGTATTCCATTCAGTTCTGTTATTTGATTAGAATGTATACCACGTTTTTGCTGATTGTCCTCGTGGGGCTATTCGGTAAGTAGCTTGATGTAGGTAGAAGTATAGCAGCGGTGAGTACGACATTTTGAAACAGTGATTAATAGCAGTGTTACTGACCTTTCAAAAAAACTGAGCAAAATTGGTGACAGTCATCTGTAAGTCATTTACTCGAAGTATACTGTGAGAAATCATTCGTCGAAATGGTTTGTTACGAAGTAGCAGCCTGCACTCGCTCCAAAACTAAATCTGAATTAGGCTTGGCTGTCTGAAAATCGGTTTACGTACGTACAACTGTTGAGTTGGTTTTTTTTCTGGTTCTTGAAGATCCGGCCCTTTTTTAAAATTCTAGATGTTTCTCTGCTGCTAATCAAAGCAGGCTGATACGAAATATTCTAAATATCGGAACTAATTTTACGTATGCCAGCTATCCGTTTATACGTATGTTTTGTAGTCTGCCCGGCGCACGGTGGAGATCTTCGAGTTGGACGGAATGGACCGCGTCACTACTTAAATGCATTGGACGGTGGTCTGGGCCGGGCTGCACCGAGGGATGATTCAGTCAAATCCAGGAGCGTTATTATTGAAAGATGGTTACCGTATGGAGGGGACGGTGGCAATAAACGATCTGGACAGAGAGTTGTTCCGAATTCCCTGAATGCCCAGCCGGTTCTCAATCAGCGATTGTATAGTGTGTTGTAATTCATTCAATGGTGGTTGCTAATGGATCTTCACCTTCCGTGAAAAGTGGTCTGCTGTGGCATGATATCAGTTTTTCTGCATTCTGTTGCATCATGTGTTCGGTTCGGTTGTCTCATCGGGTGCCCTGCGAAAACAGTATACATTCAAAATCGTCATTAAAATCTCTTTCATCACGAGATGGAATGTACGTATCAATACAGAACACTACTGACACTTTATGAGAAAATCACATAGTTCCACGATAAACTGATATACAGATCTGTAAGATTCAAACAGTCCCATGATCAGGCAACCGTCATTTGGCCAACATGGGCACACGCAAAAGGGAGAAGCCATTGTAAGCATTTTTCCTCCAGCGTAATTACTGTACAACTACGTATGATTACGTTATCCAGTCTGCGGAAGAAGAGCACTAAAGGGCGTAACGATTATCTTCGAAATTTATGCCCTATAAAGAAGTTTTGCCGACCTAGCAGCGCGTTAACGTTAGACGGTGAAAAGCGTCCAACTTTTGCTGGGATTTCAGCAGATAAGACGCCGCTGCGAGCATTCCAGTTAGAATTTGCCCGGCGGGTTAACGATCTGCACGGCGTTCACGCGTACGCTTGCCGGGTTTACCTATCAAGTCAGCATTCCAACATTCCGCTCAATTTCCAGGTAATTTTTCATGAATAAATTGTGGTAGGCAGTTTTCATGACGATGATCTAAAATTACAGAGAGAACCAAGGGAAAGTATGGTTCGCTTTCCGATAAAAAGTCCCACCGGAACGGGCATTATTTTCAGCATCACTTTACTGGCAAGTTGCGGCAGCAAACCCCCCGGGTTGTCACTGTCAGTTGCAACGTTATCTGGAACATTTTCTGCAGGTTGTTCTGTTCAGCAGTACTCACTGCGGTACAACGTCAAAACAGTACGGACAACGCATCAAACTACTTTCATATTTGTCGCGCGCCTTTGTTTACGGTACGTACGTTTTGTAGGTCAGATCATCATGGAAATCAACCCAGTACACCGCGATGTCGCTGCTTACCGGAAGATCCGTGCTGGCCGCCGGATGAGCAGTGGAACGTTCTAAACAACACATTAAACGGCCGACTGATTGTGCCCCGGCCAACAGGTGAAGAGCGGGTCGTACCCAATTGCGCCCCATCTGGAAAACAGGGAACAATGATGTTTCGATCCCAGATGAGCCGGACAATGCAAACATAATGCACATTACCAATTATTATGCCATTTACGTTCACTCACCACAGTAAACCATGATCGGTGATATGTTGCCGTTGGTTTCTTGCAGCATATCCCTGTTACGCCGGACCAGGCTATAACCCCGACAAATGCCGAGAAATTTGGGATAATTATAATAAAACGATCTTCCTAGTAAGCCAGCCCGGCAGTATGCAGTTTCCCAATTTGGAGGAGCTGGACAGCCAACAGTGCTCTTTGGAAGGAGCGCTGGACCTGAACGGCATCTGTCACCCCGGACGGGTGCCGGCTTACGCTGTGGACGCCCGCACCGTGCTCGACATCCAGCATGCTCTGGCGTTTGTTCGGCAGCATAACGTACGGGTCATGGTCAAGAGTACCGGGCACGATAATATGGGACGCAGCACGGCACCCGGTGCGTTGCTGATATGGCTGCATAACTTCCAAGGGGAATTGAGGATAGATCGATCCTTCACGGCGAGTGGTTGCGGGAAGACGTCCCGGTATGATGGGATGGTGATCAAGGTACCCGCTGGAAAAATATTTGACGAGGTTTACGCCAAGGTATGTGCAGAGTGCTAGGTCAGTGATGACAGAACACATTAGTATAGGGCTTCCAAAAACTAATGTTATGCTCTCTACCCGCTGTGCAAACGCACTCGCGCACAAACGATACTTCTACTGTTTACCTCGATTGTTAAAATGTTCCAACTAGCAGGCAGAATGTAACCTTTGTGACGATGCAACCTGCATGCCAACGTTTCACTTCTGGTGGAAAACAATTTAAACAAAGATCTACCGTAATATCTGTGTGTCATGCTGTACTTTGTAGCAGTTCGGGTTAAACAAAGAATTACTAACAGTATAGTCAGTAAATGGAAAGAGTAATCTCGTTGTTGTATGAACTCGTCACTGGCCATGGTGGCAAATTTTTGTCAGATTGAAAAAGACCTTGACCGCCGTTATGCGATCATTGGCGGATACTGTCTCGACGTCGGTGCGTCCGGAGGTTACGTTCTGGGTGGCGGATACGGCCTGCTCTCACCATCATTCGGCCTAGCCGTCGACAACGTGTTACAGATGACCATTGTAACGGCCGATGGTCAGCACGTAACAGCCAATGCCTGTCAGAATAAAGATCTCTTTTGGGCGTTGCGTGGCGGTGGGGGCGGCACCTTCGGAATTGTTACATCCGTCACCTACAAACTGCACCCGGTCCCCAATGGCGTAACGGCGTACTCTATTCTTATTCACGCTGCAAACAACACGGGCCGGCTGAGTCCCGGTCAGGTGGAGGATATTTGGGAAGTGCTGGCGCGCCGCACGGCCGAGCTGGATGATAACGGATGGGGGGCGGTGTTCTTCTTTGGCCCCCCGTCCGGGTTTGGGATTATGCTGGTTATACCGACACACCGTTTGGGGAGTTTGGGAGCGGTGCAAGCATTGAAGGATGAGCTGGTCGGGATGCAGATTGGAACTGCAATGAGAGTGGGATTGTTTCCTAACAGCACTGATTTCTTGGAGCATTATGACAGTTATTACGTGAGTCCCACAGTAATCTTTCAACCCGTAGCATCCCCCATTTGCCATTGTCTACCGAATTACGCTTTCTAGGTTTAATGTGGAAGTATTGGATTGAACTGCATACGCTTGTTTTTTAAGCAAAATAACAAAATATGGATAGATTTCAGTTTCTTAGTCTTTCCGAAATGTACCCAAGAGTACCTTACCGCGAGTTTTAAGTTTTACCCACTTCAGTTTATACGTACCTTACCATCATGCATATAAGGGTAAAACCACTACAGGTAATTTACGATCAGACAAAAGAACACAGAAAGGTTTGACCTGCTAATTATCACATTTAAACAGGAATGGCACCAATGGGCGGACAGTACCGGTGTTTTCGACGAATCCGGCGGAACCCGTACATCCTTTGGTAACCGCCTCATCCCCGCATCCGCTCTCCACAAATCCCGTCATGCCGCCAGCAATCTGGTGAAGGGCGCATTAAAGAACGACTGGACTCGTGGCCTTGTCTGTGAGTTAGTCGCCGGTAACGGCGTCCGCAACCAAGATCCAGGATCCTTCGAGACATCCGTCTTGCCTGCCTGGAGAAAAGCCGGCTACTACTGTATAATCTACACCGACTGGTCTGCAACAGCCTCCCTGGAAGAAATTAACCGAAAGACGACCGCACTGGATGCCGGTATGCAGGTGTGGCGCGATTCGTTCCCTGACACTGGGACCTACTTGAACGAAGCCAATCCAGACGAGCCTAATTGGCCGGAAGTGTTCTGGGGGGATAATTATGGACGGCTGAGCTGTATTAAAAAGGCGGTTGATCCGGATGGGATGTTTGTGTGTACGAAATGTGTCGGAAGCGAAGATTGGGATCAATCTGGGAACTGCCGTCTACGATAAGGAATATGTTCATCTGCCCGTGAACTAGCTGATGCGTTGCTTGTATGTTGGTTAACATTCTGGATTTTCCAGCCTGAACAACATGCCATGGTCTGTTAGTACCACAGTGCATGTGAAGCTTCTTCTGAAGAAGCTGCTTTACAGGCATAGTGCTAATGCCTGATGAAACCTGTGAATTTTGTAGTGTTATCTTGTGTTGCTTTCAGCTGTAAGCTGTGATTTATACAACGCTAAACACAGCCTTTTTGTGGCCACTCTACATGGTGGAGATCTAACGCTGAATGAAAACTAATCAAAGTAGAAGTGCTTAATAGTTATATATTCTTGACGGAAGCCCATAATCTATCCCAGAACATATTCAGCATAGTTAATTTCTCATAATTTACGTGCATTGAGCTTTTACCATACAGGGCACCCGATCTCCGATTACTTAGAGCAATACAGTTCATCGCCCAGGTTGAATCAAAATGTAGTTTGATCTCGGCTTCGGAGTCGGACGGACTGTGTTATACTTTAACTGCTTTAACGAGAAAGGCATGCAAAACCATTGGTTTTGATTTTAGGCGGTTCCTGTCGAGAATCTGCAGCAGTTTTACTTTATGATGTGTTGTCTCACTGAATGCATTTTGTGTATCTAACGCAAGAATCTTTTGTGTATCTGATTTGCGAGGTCCAGTGCGCATGCGCAGGCACTAAATTACCTCTTATGATTTGTGATTCCTTTGGAGTTTGGAGCTATTCAGTAAAGTATATGAGTGAGGCTATAGCCACCCATTTTCACCCATGAATGGCTATAGCCACCCATAAACACCCATAAAGCGCTATAGGCACCCATATTTGAATTAGAAAAAGTGCACCCATAAACGCTAAAGCCACCCATAAAGAATTAAAAATTTAAAAACACCACCATTATTACTAAGGAAATGAAAACCAACTTCGCAGCTTGGCATAATAACAGAAATTGCAGTATTCTAGCCTGCACTACCAAGATCAGCTATTCCACGACGCAGCTGACTTCGACTCCACATTTATCTGCCTGTGCAGATTCTGCACTACCGCAAAAAATGCAGTGGTAAATCAGGCGACCACTGGGTAGTGCTTGATCGAAGGTCAGTTATTTATCTATGACTCCGGTTATCATCACGACATTCCCGAAATTCCTCCGTTCGCCCGTCAGCATATCCAGAAACTGATTTGCCTGAACCCAAAACAGTCTGTCACTACAGATATTCTATTCCCGTCTGGGCAAGAGCAGGAAAATGGCTACGATTGTGGGTTGTTTGCGATCGCTTTCGCAGTATCTGATTTTAGGCAAGCAGCCTGAGAACTGTAAAAATTAACCGTAAAAGAATGTGCAAACATGTTTTGGAGTGTTGTAAAACTTTGAGCGCTTCTTCTGCTGTCGGATGACGCTCGAGAGCGCAGCGGCAGCCTGCAGCGCATGTGTTAGAAGCAAACTAAAAACTGGCGCGATATGGGTGCCTATAGTCTTTGTGGGTGTAGGAAGCGATATGGGTGGCTATAGCGATTTATGGGTGTTATGGGTATCTATAGCGGTTGTGGGTGTTTATGGGTGGCTATAGCCATTCCCAAAGTATATTATGGCACCGGCGTCGGCAAGGAATGCTCGCGGCTCATTCCGGATTGCCTTTTTATTCAGGTTAAATAAATAAATAGAACAGGCACGGAATGTTGAGTCCTTTATGTTGTAAAGTCGTTGTTTCGTGTATCTTTGCCACTCTAAAATGAGTCACCTCGATGATTTAATATTCTGAGTTGCAAAACTTATGCGACTCACAATATTAAAATCATCCATGTCATCATCATCTCGGTACTCGAACAGTTCAGTTTTGCGGCAAAACTGAAGTGTTCCAATACCGAGATGACGTTGATCAGTGTGTGAGTAAATCGGGTTGTCGGGTCAGAGCGCGCAAATACCGACTAAACATTATCATTTTGTATTCCCATTTTCACCCGTGATGTCTGTTTTAGCGTATCATGCAACCGCGGTCTGGCGTCCAGGACGAACCAAACCATAGCAATTCCCATGACCGGTGAACCGCAGACCAGGCAACAACACTCGAGAGAAACACTGCTTCTTTCTGTTGCACGTTGCCCGGCCTTCCGCAGCCGGTTCTGTAAATTCGAAATCGATTGTGTGGCAGTATGTACCAGAGACGCTATTACGCTCGGTATACATCTGCCGAGTCGTACTGACACACTTAGTGAACTAGTGCTGGTCCCAGCGGCGTGATTGCTGGGACTCGGATCACAAACCAACGAAATCCGGAACGGTAGGCCATCTAGATCTGGAACGTTTTGGTCCAGACGCTACAACGTACGGACATTGTTTGCCCATGAAGGCTGACGCGGATGCAGTCGCTGGCGCCTGGTAGCATAGTCGTAAGAACCCGTTATGGTCAGTGAAGTGCTACCGTATAGCATGACTGAATAGACATGCCTCTTTGAGTCCCATGTCTTATACTCAAAGAGGACTCAAAGGCTCATCTTGCCGAAACTTTCCAACGGCCAGCTCTGTGCTACTGTACATAGTTTGCTATACAAGCATAAAAGGTTTCAGTGCGAACCTAGCTGTGGAACGATCTAGATTTGGACGAAACCGTTCCTGCTTCGCTAACCAGCAACACGTATCGTGTCGTATTAACAAAATTCTATCATGATTTCTTGGTAATAATTAATCTGGATGTCTAGCAGATTTCGTATGACTGCTGCAGCTGTTTGAAAGATTTCACGCCCAAACTTCAGTGTCGTGCAAATCGTTTTCACTTTTTGGCATGTGTACTAAATAACGCCAGCTGATATGGACTGTTAATGTTGCTGTACCAGGTAAACCTACCGGATCACATGATTGATCTCAGTTAATTAATGAAGCCAGCAAATATATCCGGAAGCTGTACATTTTGTATACCGTTTCTTCTCGGTACTTAAATGCTGTCTGATGCTTAAAGCATGTTACACTATAAAAAGATTTTGCATACGCTTCCGTCGCGTACTTTGATCGCACATTTTAGTTTAACATTTTCTCAACCACGGTAGCTCTTTTCCAGCTTTCCTGTTTTTCCAGCTTTACCATGGCATCCGGCCATTGCCGCATGTAAGTCCAGTTCGTAGTAATCTTAAGCATGTCTTATGTTGCAGGTATGTTGAACCGTGAAGCGAATAGTTTATGTTGCTTTTGTGTAGGTTTCTGTACTTTATTGATTCACCCAGATGTCGTACTAATGTCTGGATAAAATAATCCACTCAAATAAAAAACTTATTCCAATCAGCACGACAGGGAACAGTACTCGTAATCAACTGAGCGTTACCGCGCATGATTTCTAAACTTAAATGTTGAAACGAAAAACAAGTCGATGGGCCTTCCCCAGTTTTCAAAAACAGCTTTCTGCCAATCTCTTTAAACAAAATAGTTGCTTCAGACCAAGTTAACGATTCGCCTGCCAAAGGAACAGAATAACAGCGGTGAAGATTAAGAATCGTCCTGTATTTCCACATTTTAAGCGCATAGGCTTTCTCAGTGAGTTTCTCTGCAGCTGCACCCGCGGACTTTGCATTTTGTAGGTTTCTTGTCTTGGCTTTGGCCAGTGGGTGGGTCTGCGGTAATGTGCTGGACTCATACCGGACAGGTGATAGTGCTGCGCAGACAGCCCTCAATGCGGTGAGTAATTTTGTTTGAGGTTTACGGATGTTCAGATTTATAAGAGTTGGCACCGGTTCATTTGGTTCGTCGTGAGTCGATCGCGATGCCTAATAATCGACGTGCAACCTGTTTTTGATGTG
>JAQGAU010001146.1:0-21155 GCA_034698045.1 Paramacrobiotus richtersi | reverse complement strand
CAACCGTGGCCTATATGGGTAAGTAACACTGTAACACAGTATAGCAGACGCCTCTTATCGGCAGACTGGATACCGCCGCATACTGGTAAGAAAGAACAGAAAAACCGAGTCCAAAACCCTTACTAGCTACTAATCATGAAAACAATGTTGACAATTTAAGCGTATCAGGCTGTATTCCTGGGATGTTTACTTCCGAAACTTAATTTCCCATCGTTTGTTTCGATGACATTCTGATGACACTTCGCTCAACAATCCCTGCAGCGATCATTAGTCTTCCTGACTTTTCAGACAAAGTTGTCAGTACCAAATAATTTTTGAATTGAACTGCCTTAAAAACACGAGGTCCCCCACTTCATGAAAACTATACAGTACATGTACACAGTACATGTATATGCACTTCCAATGCGGCGGAAATAGCTAGTCCGTTACTGGCAGCAATGTACTGCAAGGCGAAGCTACCACATGCAAGATCATGCTAGAGAGAAGAATGAATGTTGTTTTGCCTGATTGTATTTATAGATAACGGTAACAAGTCCGCTCATCTAGCTGTAACACCGTGTTGGAATCAGACACCCAGCTCCGCTGTTTCGCCGAAGCAGCCTTGTTGTCTGTTAAATATGCACATGGACTTCAGCTGCGTTTCTGCTTAAATTTGCTTAAGAATTCGGCGGTCCCATTATACCTTGCCTGGGTGGGTTAACAAAGTTTTGTTATTGCTAGATCGTAACTGCAAATGGCGTTAACGAGTTCGATTATTCAGACATATCTACAGAACAAAATCTGAAAAGTACTAACTCATTTCTCTGAAATCTACTGCCAGGGCAGGCTGGGCAAGTAGAAACAGCAGACCTATTTAGACAGCGGTGGTAGGGCGCTTATATCTGTCATTCAGAACAACCCAGTAACGCATGAAATACGCAGCCGCATATTTTGTTTTGGTAAAACCTATTGCGCTGTTAACAGTATATCGGTATCATGTATCTTTTACAAGTCCTATGTGCGGTCCTGCTTCTCAAACTGCATACCTGCACGAGCTCGGAACAAAATCTACCCAATCCAACCTGCGCTTATGTCGCCGCCCATGTGTACTGAAGAAAAAGATGGAATGTACTGCAACGTGCTTGAGAATGACGCTAGCCCATACCCAGCCAGCTTTATATGAATATAGTGTTTTTCGCTCGATTCAGCACCAGACACGGCGGAGACATTGAATTTAAGGTATTTGCTGAACTTCTCGGTAACGTCAAAGGGCACCTGACGGAATTAGGCATTATCCAATCCAAAATCGGAAAACTGGACTCCCGATGCTGCAAAGGGTTTGAACAGCTACAAAAGCTTAATTTACATCGTAACGAGATCCAGGAAATTTCGTCAGAAGCCTTCCTTGAAATGGGAAGTGTCAGCGGTGCACCTCCGCTTATAGCATTACACCTGCGCAACAACACGCTGACGTTATTTGACTGGGGTGCACTGCGACCGATCGCAGAATCTTTGGTAAGTGACCATGTCGCTTGCTACATCTTACTGTGAACTGTTTACTTCCCGGACTTTTGCTTGTTGACTTGTCTTCTTAGCAAACACATGGACAGTGAAGCCAAATAAGCAACTTAAACCGAGACAAATGATAAAAATGGTTATTGCTTCCTTGTTTAGAAATATATTGAGCTGCAGCACCAGCGTCCTGGTCTCCAGCGGATCGTGCGTAATTCTCCGTCGTTCAAACTGTCTTCCGTCGTTGACATTGATCTAACAAGAAACAAACTGATGACCGTGCCGAAGGAAGTCTTGGATACCATTTCCGGTGCCCAGCGTGTTGTTGTACGTCTGCACGACAATAGCTTTTGCCCGGAAAATCCAGACTGCTTATGCTGTGCAGTGAAGGATCTGGCGGAGTGGCTTACCAGCCGCGTTCATGCGGCAGCTCCGTTTTGGGTCCCACTGGAATGCGGACCTCTTAACGCAGTGGGCCGTTTAAACCTGGAGTCGTCGCTTTTTGAGATACCGGAGTCTTTTTCCGGTCTGGTACGCAAGTGTCCTTAAAACACTAGAGCCGCTATGGAACGTCAGCGAGACTCAGTGAACTTCATTTACTGCAAGTCTTAGTCTGCAAGAGCGCAAATGTCTTCTCAATGTTGAATGATTTCGCATTATGATTTTGTGCTTTTTTCGTTTCATACCAATGCTGTGTTCTACTTAGGTTAATGACATGCCCAGCCGAATAGTACTGCTTTAAACTAAATTGAGAAGCGTCGTACAGCAGATCCGTTCTCGAAGTGAGCGCCCATAATGTATGTAAGCGACGTGACCGGCGAAGATTTCATTGAACCACGGAAATTTACTTGTTGTTCTGCTAAATATTAATATGGTCGATCACATCGCTCACAGTGACATGTTAAAAACCGTTACTACAACCATTTTAACTGGCTGTCTATTCAAGTCACTGAGCCTATAACAAAAGAAAAAAGTAGACAGGCAATAATCAGGAAGAAGTCCAAAGAACAGTTCACAGAATTACAAGTGACTGTTTTCCAGCATACGAATATGATCCATAAGCAACACCTTGTACAACGTGATCGATATGATCTTCTTACAATCTTCGCTGCGGCGCTGCCAGAAATGCACAGTCTTTTGCAACATGTTTCAAATCGTAAACGAGATAATTATTCCTTGTATTTCTAAGCATTCACTTGTCATCGGAGATTTGGAAGCCCCCATCGTCGGCCAGATTTCCGAAGTACTGTTTTGTCAGAGTTGGACAGCGTCCACAGCGTCAGACGAGTCAGATACCGTCCATCCAACTTCGCTAGCAAAGTTTTCGCTTTTGCCTCTCGGCACAGTGTGGGCTGGGCAGGTAGACGCGGATCGGAATCTCGAAATGCTCCAGTGCCTGCAACGGTTTCCGTTAAACCGTATTTAAGGAGAAATTCTGCGTATTAACACAAGTACTGGCGAACCCACAACAGCCTCCCATGGGCCATACCTAGGGTTTAATAGCCAGAACGTCGATAAACACTATCCAGAACCGTTCACATGAAGCAAACATCAGGCTTGTATAACACCATGATACTTACAGCAAAGGCCTTGACAATTACGGATGAAAACTTCAAATGCAGCCGATGCGATGTGTGAGCCAGGAGAATTCCTCTGCAACAACAGCCGGTGCATTTCGCTGTCAGGGAAGTGCGATTCTGTTGACGACTTTGGTGATGGATCGGATGAAGGGGCCTTTTGTAAAGAACATGCCGTATCAAGCCATTTTAACGCGTAACCCTTTCGCGTTGTAGTTTCGGGTAGCACTGCGGCACCTGGATCAATCCACGATGTAACATTCCGGAAGTGTAAAATCATCATCAACAGTTATCTTGACGTGACTGTAAATATCATATCGGCAGACATCTTTACGGGGGCCTACCCATTTGCACGGAATCGGAATACGGAGTACATTTCTGGAATTGGAATGATCACAGCAGGCTATATGCACACTGTGTCGCTGGCGATGTTAAATGTATCGCAGTAATGGTTACTAAAACATACAAACACATAAAACATCCTACTAAATATTCCGGTTCCGATATTTATGTTCCGCCAACGATTCGGTAAATTTGCATTCCGCTCCGAGGAATGCATTCCGATTCCGTGCAAATGTGTCGGCCCTTTACGGGCGTAGTTAAAAAAAGCATACACTGTATCAACACGCTTTTGCTGCAGTATGTAATTACCGTTTTCAGCATTCAGCATACCAATTTGTTGCATTTTAATCAAGTACTTAATTATACATTATTACAAAAATAACAAATCAGATTTGGCTGCTGTGAGGAGAGAAAGCCGATAAAAGAATATTTCACATTCAAAAGGCTTTTTTGCGTTTTGTTTAGCATGGTAGTAAAGAGTGCCATAATTCAGCCCATCCACGTTCTGTATAATCAGCGCTCATGGCGATTTAATTTGAATGTACATTTAGTTTAGTTTAATTTAATTTATTAACCGAGCAGACATGAACCAACGGGCAATCAAAGTCTGTTCTACAATGTGGGAGGAACAACTGAACAAACATTGTACAGTGCATATGCTTCTCTAACGAACACGTGACTCCGCCTCTATTAATGGGAGCAAGTTATCCATGTGCGACGGAAGTAACCGCAAGATATAAAATGTCAGAAACAAGAACGCGTCTTGTTTGCCTGATTGTAGTTATAGATTAAGGTAACAAGTCCGCTAATCAAGATGTAACACAATGTTAAAATCGGACAAACAACTCCGCTGTTTCGCCGAAACAGCCATGTTCTCTGTTGTATATGCATAATATGGACTTCGCCTGCATTTCCGACTAAATTTGCTTAATTACCACGGTCCCAGCATGCCGTACCGGTGTGGGTTAACAAAGTTTTGTTATTGTTAGATCGTAAATGCAGATGGCGTTAGTGAGTTCGATTATTCAGACATATCTACGCTATATACAGAACAAAATCTGAAGTACTAACTTGATTCCGGGAAATCCAGGGCCGGAGCAGGTGCCATGTACTAGCTGTATTTAGGCAGCGCTGCTGTTTGGTTTGTGTCTATCATTCAGAACAACCGCATGAAATACGCAGGCGCATAGTATCTGTTCACAGACGACTGCACTGTCCCTTAGCATACCGGTAAAAATCATGTATCATTTACCAGTCTTTTCTGCGATCCTGTTTCTGAAACTGCACACCTGCACGAGCTCAGAACAAAATCTACCCAATCCGACCTGCAATTATGTCGCCAACCAGGTGTACTGCAATAACGTGGATCTGCCCGGCAGTTTCAACGTTTCTTTAATTCCTACTGATGTGACACGAATTTTTCTCGTTCAGTTATATAAAGTTACTGCAAAGAATGGTGGAATCTATTGCAACGTACTTGAGAATGATTCCAGCCCGTACCCATCCAGCCTTACATCCCTGAAGACG
Organism: Paramacrobiotus richtersi; assembly: GCA_034698045.1. Lineage (NCBI taxonomy): Eukaryota > Metazoa > Tardigrada > Eutardigrada > Parachela > Macrobiotidae > Paramacrobiotus > Paramacrobiotus richtersi. The sequence goes on along the minus strand of JAQGAU010001146.1, from coordinate 16,218 downwards.
GCATTCTTCGAGCGATTCCGCACAAGACAGGGAGGTGACATTGAATTGAAGGTTTTCACTGAACTCCTCGGCAACGTCAAGGGGCACCTGACAGAATTAGGCATTGTCGAATCCAAAATCAGAAAACTGGAGTCCAGATGCTTCAAAGGATTCAAGGAGCTGCAAATACTTGATTTACACGGTAACGGGATCCAGGAAATTTCGTCAGAATCTTTCTTTGAAATGGGAGATGTTGGCGCTGCTCTTCCGCTTGTTCAACTGGACCTGCACAACAACACGCTGACCTTATTTGACTGGGGTGCGCTACGGCCGATCGCAGCATCTTTGGTAAGCATAATCATGTTTCATGCCATATCATTCTGGCAGTCCTCTCAATCATTTTAAATCGAGGCAAGTGAGAAAAAATGATATTATGGTTTGCTTATTTAGAAACTGATTAAGCTACAAGAACAGCGTCCTGGTCTGCAGCTGATCGTACGCAATTCCCCGTTATTCGCACTGTCCTCCGTCGAAGAGATCACTCTAGTGAGGAACAAACTGATGACCGTACCGAAGGAAGTTTTGGATACAATTCCCAGTGCATCACGGAGTTTCAGTATGCAGCTGCACCAGAATAACGTTTGCCCGGCAAATCCGGACTGCTCATGCTGTGCATTGAAGGATCTGGCGGAGTGGGTCACCAGGCGCGCTCACGACGCACTTCCGTTTTGGGTCCCCCTACAGTGCGGACTTGTTAACGGAACGCTACATGTAAGCCTGCATTTGCAACTTTTAGGGAATATACCGGAGTCGTTTTCTGGTCTGGTGCACAGTTGTCCTTGAAGTGAATCACAAGGTTTTCGTACGATTCACGTCAACGCAGCGGTACTCAAGCGAACTTCATTTCCTTCCGGAGCGGAGCGCAAATGTTTTCTGTCTGTTGAATGATTCTTGCTAGCTTTTAAATTCTTACCTTTTTATTCCATATCAGTGGTGTATTGAATATTCTTTTTGTTTGATTACATTGCGTCGTCTGAATTATAACCAGATCTAGAAGTCTTTGTTTCTTTGTAATACAGGATTCTATTACTCCAAGGGCGAACATACTCAGCAAAGGCATCCAGTGAGTGACTGAGTCGGAACTGAAATCATATGCAAAGCGTTCAGATTTGGTACATAACACATAAATACAGAACTAACTGACTTCACTGACAGTTCCTGTTGCCTTCCGCGCTCGGAATATCTGTGCATGAGACTAGCTGGCCGCACACCGCAGCTTTTTGACGCATTTTCCGAAGCAATATAACGCTATAGTCTGCCCGTTTTCTCCCTGTATTCCGCTTCCCTTCTCGGGTACTTTCCTGTATGCTTATGGTATTCTGCGCACGAATTCTCCCGTGTTTCCTTTATTCCGTTTGTATCCTTTTTCGTCTATGGGCTTCGGGTATATTTAACGTATTCTTCCTGCTTTCCGCGGCATTCTTCTACGTGGTACTTTTGTTTTGCACATGTTCTAATTTCTTCAGTGTCCTCTCGCTTGTCGGTTTCCAGCTTCCCGCGACCCGGGAAAATCGAAAATGGACGACAATTAAAATAGGACAGGAACTGAAGAGCTGTTTGTACAGAGGCATGTTCAAACCGTTTCACCACCCAGTTCAGTGGCTGTATGCCACTCTATGTAGACAGACCGCTTTGGAATTCCATTATCGCTTGGTGTTCTAAAACGTAATGCACACAAACAACATCACTCGATTATTCATTTCTGCTGTCAAGCTCTACTATTCGCATAATAAAGTGGGCTGACTGCGATGCTCGATACTGTATACTGTTATACAGTGCAAGTCCGCGAACAAAACCATCTGCTCCCTGGATGCTGGATGGTGCCGTTTCGGTCTGTTGTCCTGGGTGCGGCTCATTTTTTTGGCAAAATGAAGTTACACCATAATTACTCCTTAGACTGGCAGACTTCCGTCTCGGCTTTAACCCTGTTGTAAAGGCAATTTGATGCTGTGTACAAGTCTTGCTGTAGCTAGGTATAAACGAGTTGTACCAGACGACTTCCTTGGCGTAGTTTTCTCGTGACTAATTTAACAATTTACATCCACGAAAATACATATCTTGCCAGCGCCTCGCTTAATTATGTTTTTAACCAGGAGAACGAGCTAACAGTAAGTTGTTACCATAATAAAGCTAGACTACTATTTTGTTCGTCAGAATGTCTGCAATTTAGCTAATTTTGTGCATGAACCTCTGAACGTAAGTACAGTAAAGATGCATGCCTGATATTACGCATACGGAACAGGCGTCACCGAGACTTCTGCGCCCTTCGGCCCATATGGAGTAGTACCGTTTCAAAATACATTGAAACGTGTCGTGCTATTTTCTGATCCAAACCCGTGATCATATAAAGAAGTTCGGTTCTCGAAGCACATGGCCCTAACGTCAGCGACGTGACCGGCAAAGATTTCACTGAACCACGGAAATTTGCTTGTTGCTCTGCTATTTATGATCGGTTACATCGCTCACATTAACGTGTTAACAACCATTTCAAAGGCTGTCTACTCCAGTCACTGGACCGACAACTGAAGAAAAAAGTAGTAAATTAATCAGGAGAAACAGTGAACAGCATTACAAGTGACGGTTTTCCAGTACAGGGCTATGATCCATACACAAGCCACTGTACATGGCGTGACCAAGGCGATTTCCTTACAAACATGCTGTCAGAAATGCACCGTTTTTCAAATAGTACACCAGATCAATTGTTGTCTTTTTTAAGCGTTCGCTGGTCATTGGAGGCCCCCCAATTCGGGCAGATTTGCGAAGTACTGTTTGGCGAGAACTGGACAGCACCCACAACGTCAGCCTAGTCAGACGCCGAGCATCCAGCTTCACTAGGCAAGTTTGTTGTCCTGCCAGGTCCGCGAGCCCATGAGTACAGTGCGGCCTGGGCAGCTAGACGCTGATCCGAAAATTGGACCCGCTCCAATGCCTGCAACGGTTTCCGATAAATCGCAAGTGAAATTTTCTCTTGATCGATGAGATATTTTTCCCTCAAGCCGTCCGCAAAGCCGTGCTAAAGTCGGACAAACAACTCGGCCTTGTTGTTTATCAAATAAAAAGAAGGACTTTGGCCACATTTTTGGTTAAATTTTCTTAAGGGTTCGACGGTCCCAGTATGCAGTGCCTGGGTGCGTAGACAAAGTCTTGTTATTGCTAGATCGTGACTGCAGATGGCGTTAACGAGTTCGATTATTTAGACATAATTTATCTACAGATCAAAATCTGAGAAGTACTAACTCGATTCTGTGAAATCTACTGCTAGACCAGGTGGCACATGGCAGCCGTATTTAAAAAGCGGTGCTGGTGAGTTTGTGTCTACTGTTTAGAAAGCCCAGTAGGCAGTAGCGCATGAAAACCCAGCCGTGGAATTTCTTTTCACAAATCTACTGCGCTGTTCATCACCATACCGGTAACATGTATCTTTTACCAGTCTTATCTGCGGTTCTGTTTCTCAAACTGCACACCTGCACGAGCTCAGAACACCATCTACCCAATCCGACCTGCGATTATGTCGCCAACCATGTGTACTGCAACAACGTGGACCTGCCCGGCAATTTCAACGTTTCTTTAATTCCTACTGATGTAATAAAAATTATCCTCGGTTCACCATGTACTACAGAGATTAATGATGGACATGGAATTTATTGCAACGTGCTTGAGACTGATGTTAGACCATACCCATCCAGCCTGACATCTTTGCATGAAGCGTTTTTCGCTCGATTTCGCACCAGAAACGGAGCAGACATTGAATTTAAGGCATTTACTGAACTCCTCAGGAACGTCAAGGGGCACCTGACGGAATTGACCGTTTACCAATCCAAAATCAGCAAACTGGTGTCCAGATGCTTCAAAGGATTTGAGCAGCTGGAAAAGCTGAATTTAGGCGGTAATGGGATCCAGGAAATTTCATCAGAAGCTTTCTTGGAAATGGGAGGTGTTGGCGCTGAACCCCTACTTGCTAAACTCAACCTGTACAACAATATGCTGACGGTATTTGATTGGGGTGCACTACGACCGATCGCAACATCTTTGGTACGTGATCATGTTCTATACTTTGCTGTGAACTTTTACTAGTTCGAACGTTTGCTTCTTGACTTGACTACATAGAGACAATATGGCAGGACCGGGAATCCAAATAAATAGCTTAAATCGAGAGAAACTAGAACCAGATGTACGAGTACTCATTTGCGACTGGCTCGTATGGTTTGTGGCTTTGGCTCGTGCAACTCTGATGGCTTGTGTGTTTAGAAATCCATTCAGCTAGAAGACCAGCGTCCCGGTCTCCAGCGGATCGAGCGCAATTCTCCGTCGTTCACACTGACCTCCGTCACCCAGATCACTCTAATGAGAAACAAATTGACGACCGTACCGAAGGATTTTCTGGATACCATGTCCGGTGCAGTGCAGCGTGTCGCTATACATCTGTACCAGAATGACCTTTGCCCGGAAAATATGGACTGCTCATGCTGTGCATTGAAGGATCTGGCGGATTGGGCTACCAAACGCGCTCAGAAAGCAGTTCCGTTTTGGGTCTCAGTGGAATGCGCATCTGTTAACACAACGCTGTTTGACCCGTGGCGTCACTTTGACCTGGACTCCACACGTCAGATACCGGATTCCTTTTCCGGTCTTGTCCTCAGATGTCATTGAAATATATTACAGGATTTTCATTAGACCTACTATGAACGTCAACGCAGCGCAGCCCATCGAACTTTGAGTTACTTTAATTGCGGAGCGCAAAAGTTTTCGGTTTGCTGCATGATAACCACTCAGATCCCTCTTTTCATGCCATGTCAATAGTGTGACTGCGTTCTGCTGGTGTTAACTACATGCCCATATGCACAGTACTGTGCGGTACTGTAATAAACAGAAAGGCGTCGTCCTGTTTTGTGAATCGAACCTCTGATCATGTAAGCCGTTCTGTTTCCGAAACACGTGACCATAATGTAAACGACGTGACCGGCGAAGATTTCAATGTGAATGAACCGCGCAAATTTGGTAGTTGTTCTGTTGTTAATCTTATTGTCGGTTACATCGCTTACAATAATATTAAAGAACAAATATTACAGCCATTTCAAAGGGCTCTTTACTATGGTCACTGAGCCGACAACTCAAGAAAAACGAAGCAAGAAGGCAGTGCACGAAATTACAGCGACTGCTTTCTAGCACATGACACACGATCCATAAACATTCCACTGTACAGGGCGTGATCAATGTGATCTTCTTACAAACTACGCTGTCAAAGATGCGCGATCTTTTGCAACATTTTTCAAATAGTACGCCAGGTCAGTTCAAGCATACGCCGGTCATTGGAGGCTTCCTCCTCGGGCAGATTTGCGAAGTACTGTGTCGCCAGAATTTGACAGCGCCCACAGCGTCAGCCTAGTCAGACGCCGAGCATCCAGCTTCACTAGGCCGGTTTGTTGTCCTGCCAGGTCCGCGAGCTCGTCGCACCGGTACAATGAGGGCTGGGCAGCTAGACGCGGATCCGAAAACTGGAACTGCTCCAACGCCTGCAATGGTTTACGGTAAAAAGTACTGAAGTGAAATTGCTCTTTATCGAAGCGAAATATTGTATTCTTTGTCGACCATTTTAAACGCTGACGTTTACTTTGCATATGCCTTCCCGACAACCAAATGTACAACTTTTCTATCTAAAACTAGTCGCTGAAGGGTGTTGGTCCAAAGCGTAAAGTAACTACAATAGTCTGCGTAGGCAGACAAGCTACTATCTTTAATATTTTTCTCCGCTGTACATATCGTACTGTTACACTGTTCCGTATTACACAATCACATATTAAAAAACAAAAACGCGTCTTCCACTTCTTTTGACGAATTAACTGTACCCAACACACAAATAGCGTTTCCGCAGACAAGCGTCTGGTGCTGCTGGAAACACAACGGCTTAGTGAAACCGTTTGATTCAGTAAAATGTCGCAAGTACGGTAGCGATTGTTTGAACACAATGTATTTCGTATAACCACTCTATGTGACGATCGACATCATGGTTCTCACACTTCTCTCCAACTACAGATTGGCTAGTAGTAGTTACTGCGGATATCATCTGAACAAGTTGTCAACCAAGGAATGCACATCCGCACTCACCCACTTAGCCGGACCGATACGGATTCCTTCAGCAAGCCTCTGAGACATCTTCTGGCATTTTTCAGGGGCATTGTTGTCCAACATCTTCCACAAATCAGCCTGTAGAGTAAGTGAAGCCGGTTTAATCGATCCTTTGAGAATTGGTAGAACACAAGCCCCATTCCGATCCTGAAACGTGCAGTTTTTCCACATGAGGGAAGCACACAATGACGTTAACTTCCTGCACAGAGCTGCCATTGTCTTCACACTGTCCTTCAGAGAATTCGCAACCAACGGACTACAACATGGAAACCAGTGGTACTGCGATATGAGCACATTCAGTTGTCCAGCACAGGGCAATGTGAAGAAGCGGGCGACATCGGCGATCAAGCGCAGCGGTTCTTTCATGTTGTGCTCAAGACGACACGGTGGGCACTGATCCCCATTGCCGACAATAATCATCCACTTTGTCGATTTGGTCAGGAGTTTCGTCATACACAGAACGATAGCATGCTCCGTCTCCACAACAGGCCACTTGAACGGACAATCATAACGCGACTTCAGGCATACCCAAACGTCCACAAAGAGTGTCTCCACGCTTAAAATACAGTCCCACAATGTGCACACGCGCCGAAGCCGCACACGCTCAGCTGAGTCCAGAAACTGGAAAATGTTCCCCAGGAGGTGAGGGGGTAAGAATGGCCAGCTGGAGGTGTGCACTGATATCGGGGTGTCGTCAGGCAGCATACTCAAAGGAGCCGGCGTAAAGAATTCTCCAGACCATACCAAACCTTTCGCCAAAGAAACGTCTATGCGTCGCGATGTCCGGACTAGGCAGGCCTCCTGGAAACAGACAGGAAAGAGCTTATCATGACACTGCTTCGTTTTCCGTCTGGAGTGGTCTAACATTTTTGTATAAGGTCATGATAAAGAGGATTTATCGATCGGAGCGAAGCGAAGATCGATATTCTCGCGATTGTCCGCTCCAGCGCAGTTTTCCCTGTTACGGAAGTTCATTGTAATCCATGGACGATAACTCTCTTCAACATGGCCCGTTTTACTTGGAGTTTGACAAAAATGTTTTTTGTTATGGGTTCTGGAACAGGAAGCCTACTGTATTGCGACCATACTTTATTCCAAGTTAGAAAGTTTTCAGGAGTACATTGTTGCATTGTATTCTGTATTGTGAAAGCGGTGTTTTCTGCCGCACACGGTGGTGTTCTATGTTTTGTCGCTTGCGCCCTTAGTCGGCGGTGTGATCTATGGTGACGTAGTCCGCGATGATTCATGCAGATCACGCTGGTTGTGTTTGCTTAAATGCTTCGGATTGCTTCCCGTTCGAGACTCGCGTCGAGCTCGACAGTCGGTTTTTCACGTTGCGGTAGACAAGCTTCTTCTCGCTATTCGGCCAGTTACGGTTGATTTGCCATTAAAGACCTGTGGCTCATGCGGATGTCGTGGGTTCGTTCCCCTTTCCTTGACGGAGCTATTCGAGCTCTGTCTCGTGATGTGTCAATGACACCAAACAATACTGAATACAGTCGTTTGACTCGTTTGAAGACTATCCAGACAGAGCCTTTGCACAACTGACGGCAACCAAAAGCGGTGTACATATGAAAAGCAGCCTTACGCCTCTACCAGAATTATATCGCTCCAGGTGTCTGGAAACTGTCTTCATCAGCGCCAGCATCAGCGGGGGGCAATTTTCTCGTAGGCTATCACTGCATGATGCAACAAGCCAGTGAAGCAACGATTGCTAACAACCCAACTAGGGCAAGCCGGGGTATCCCGATATGAGCATGTTTGGTATCGTTTGAAAGAGCGCGCTGTGTAGGTGCTTGAGCTGCTGTCAGACCGTGCCAGATGTTAAAAGTTCAAAAGGTATTCGGACCCCAGACTCACAGAATTCCCATAGGAATCCACTGAAAAGCCAATACACTACAGTATTCTGCAGGCTCCGCCATACCTTTGATCTGGAGTCAGATTTTAATCTTTAGCATTTGCCAAGATCTGACTGCAGATCAAGCACCTACGCGTTACGCTCTTTCAAACGATACCAAACATGCTCAAATCGGGATACCCCGGTTTACCCTAGTTGGGTTGTAAGCCACAAAACCCGGGAGCTTTTCTAACGGCGCAACCACCAAAAACTTACCAAATCAAGCGACTCTCGTCCATCCCAGCTCCTCAAATACTCCAGATGTCCATTGCGAATGCGTATCGGATGTATTCCGTTCGTATAGTGTAAATCCCGGTTGCACATTGTCCACAACCGTGAGGTGCAGTCGGAGAGCGACAAGGCATCCTGATCGGAAATGGCCCAAAATCCGGTCTCCAGGCAATTGTTCCTGACTGTTCCCGTTTTTCCCTCGGCCGGGATATTTCGGATCTGGGATGTGTGCACAATCTCCTTCACCACAACGCCTTCCAGCTGGAATTCCACTTCAACTAATCGCGGCGGATACAGCTGGGTATCGGTTTCCAGAAGTTTTGCCGCATACCAGGCAAAGGGAACGTCGGTGCTAACACGGAGAAGGACCTGGATCTTGTCAGCGTTCTCAATCTCAGGAGTGAAGAGTTCATGAGAGTCACCGAAGTATCCCTCGCAATACAACAGCCTGTCTAGCTGTACGAGACGAGGCGGCTGTTTCTTGCAAAAGAAGTCGACGAGGATCCCGTCTGGCGTTATATCGACTGCCATTCCCATCTGAACAAGTCCATGGTCGTCTACTACGTCCACGATATTTCGCCAGCCAATGTGCCCCGCATAGTACCTCGAGAACAACAAAAACCGCACACTTGCGCACGTCATGGTTGTAGCTCTTTCTTAGATTGTTTTGAAACTCTGAGATCGAATAAATTTCCGTGCGACAGCAGGTTAGAGAAAGTGTCACAGAGAAGAAACTGCGTCAAATTTCAACAAAGTCGGACTAGGCAGCTTACTAGCTGATAAGCGGCTTATCACATGCCCAAGATCAGACCGCCAACCGCCCTGTGTGCCGTTTCCTGAACAACAAACGTACAGTACACACAGTATTCGCCAGATACGTACACGGTTACATGTACAGATAGTCAGATACAGAGGCCTTTTTTTAATACTTACCTCTCTCACTGCTCATGTGTAACGTTTTGTGAATAATTTCTTCGAGTTTTACTAAGTGTGAAATAACCAATAATTTCGGTTAAACATAATCTTTACCGTACAGTGTCTGTTTAACGTAAACGGTTCAACCGTGTACGACGTACACACGGTTGAATCGTTCACAGTGAACGAACATCCGGTCCGTGTAACACCATGGTACGCACCGAAAAGGACACCTTTAATTGTGTAACGTATGATAACGTAAGTCTAAATCAGTTAAAGTGTCATGTACCGACTCTGGGATCAAGCTACTGTAGATCTAATTCCTGACAGACGGCTGTGCAAATCAGCGCACCATGCAACCAACGCCTCACAAATATTTTGACTACCCAAGCCCGACCGGCGGCCGCACATTCCAGCTCGCCTAGAAGTAACAAAACACAATTCACACTTTCTTGCGGCCGTTGTGTACTTTGAAAACAGCAATATACCAATGATGTGATTACACACATCTTGTAATAGTCCGTGTTTAACGTGCGTTTTAATACAAACAAAATTTATACTTCCGGTCCTAAATCGGGGCGTGCTTTCTGGTGTAAGCCAACTGCGTGCTGTCGCTCTACCACGAGCCCTTTCGTGATTGCTACCTGAAAACAAAACTATTTAGCTTTTTTAATTTTTTATGTTTACGTTACTTTACGTCGATCGATTAATTTTCTCGTTTTTATTTTGTCTTTAGATCAGTTGGAACTCCGGAATGCTCCCGGGTACCGCAATCGAATAATGTGTACTTGTAGTTAGTAGCTAGTCAACGTCATTGATGTCCTGCGATGTGCAATCAAAATCCATGATGCTCCGTTAGTGCGTTGCAGTGTTAAATTAATAACTTAATAATTCATCATTTGTCATTTGGAAATTTTCACTGTGTTGCTGAAGCCATCACCAACCCACCATGTCAGATCCCAACACGACCACCCCCAACCCCTCTCCCCCCGAGCCCACATCGCCACGGACCCCTCTGAGCGCCGCGGAGGCCCAACACCGTCTCCACCAACTGGCACCCGCCGAATTGGACGCCATCGCCTGTCTATCCAGCTCACTGTTCCTGCCCGCCTGCACGGCCTCCTCCGTCTTCCCCTTCACATTCCCCAGTCTCCAGACATCCCCCTCCCAACACTCCACCACCGTTACATCCACCCAACCCATAGAAACCCCTCCACAAGCGGAAGAACCCGCGGCCAACGTCGACGAACCCTCGGAAACCCAGATCCCCATCCCATCACCCGATCCCAACGAGAGTCTCATTTCCGAAGGCTTTCCAACGGTTTCCGAACAGTTTCCATCCCAAGAGGGCGAAAATGCCCCGGATTTCCTCAGCCCCTCGTCCCCCACGGAACCCCAGTTTGGGTCGCCCCCGTACGTCTCCGATGAAGCGCAGGACGATGGTACTCCCAGTTTCCAGACCCCCGAGCTGGAAATGAGTGAGGAAACGGGGAGAAGGATCAATCTACCGATTCGCATTGTTGAGGGGAGTTCTGAAGCGCCCCCTGAGCAGGGGGGCGAAGGGGGAATGGTGCAACTGCAAGATATTGTTTCGTCAGTTACGGTTATGGAGGAACGCAAGGAGGAGGTGTTGGTGACGACAGGAGAGTATGAATCGTTTGAGTCAGGTATGGAGCGGTGAAAAATGCTGTTTTTATGAGAAATTAACGATTTATGTGTGGAATTTGGAAATTCTGTTTGATAAGGGAATTTGTTGGGTTTTTTTGTAGAAAATTCTGGAAGGACGTTTGTGCAGGATGTGCCGATGGAAGTCGACGAGATGTCTGGTGCAGGTAAGAATATGTTTTTTTTGTTTTCTATTTAGGAATTAAATTGAATGAAATATGATTGAATTATTGCTAAGCTATTAAATCTGAATATTATTCAGTTTTTCTTTATGGCTTTGTGTTTAGTTTCTCTTTAGTGGTTCCTTCCATTTGATTTCACTCATTTAGTCATTTTCGAGATGGTATACTGGATATTTATTTTGCCTTGTCAAATGTTTTCTTGCTTTCCATAGCTTACTTTTTATTTATAATTTATTTCTTTAAATTTCAGTAATTTGTGTTGTTTAGGTTTTTTTGTCATAGTTTTGGAAATTTATTAATTTTGTTTATTTTGTTAATATTCTTGTATTTATTGGCGATTTACCTAAATACGGTATTTGTTGTATTGTTGCAAGTTCTGTGGTATTTTATTTACCGTGTGTTAAGCGAAATAATCCGTCGTAATTGTATGCAGATCCGGAGGCCTCCTTCGAGTATCCGGAAGCGGAATTGTCCAATACTTCCGTGCTCCCACAACTGATGGATCTGGAGCCGATGATCCCAGGACCTCCCGCCGTTGATCCGGTCGTGGAGTTCCCGGATACCAATTTCTCCGGTAAGGGCTCTTGAACACAGTTATCAAAAATATTATTGTCCATCGCTGTAGTTTCCTTCGTCTGGTTGATTTGATTTCGTTCCATTATTTTTCGTTTAGTTTATTTGCTGTTCAGTAAACATGAACAAACTGGTAAATGCCTGAAAATACAATTGTACGAAAATATATTACGCAATCAGAATTATTGAATACAAATTTTAAAAATTATATTCACATAAACTTGTAAAATTGAATAGAATGAAAAGATGTGCGAATTACTTAAAATGCAGGAATTAAAATAATTCAAGTATAATATAGCAAAATTAAATGAAAACAGATGAGCAAGAATTTAATTAACTTGAAAAAACAAATTAGATACTAACTGTTCAAAAACAAGACAATAAACTTCTAATTAAAATAATAAAACCTTTTAATTAAATCAATAAATATGTTTTAAATTGAAGAACAAATAAAAATTAACCCTGCTCATTCCGTAGATCCCCCACCCCTCGCCGACCTCTTCCCCCAGGACATGTCCTTCACCATGGACCTAGCAGAGGTGGAAACCGAACTCCCCGCACCCCATCACCCGCCCCCCGACGAAGTGGACACCCTCAGCATCCCCTCCCTCTCCACCCAGTCCTCGCTTCTCCTGCCCTCCTCCCAACAACCCGACCACGACACCCTCTCCCTGTCCTCCTCCTTGTGGACCCTGGAGACGGAGAAAGGGAAGATTGAGCCGGCGGAGACCCCCGTGGAGGTGCTGAGCGCGTCGCTTTGGGGGGCGTACCTGGGGGAGCGGGTCAAGAAGTTTGGAGGGAAGGGAAACGGGGAGGATTTGGGGTTTGATCATCGGTTTGGGGAGATGGAGACGGCCAAGAAGGGGTGGTTGGGCGGCGGGGTCCGAGTGGTGTTTGGACGCGGGGAGGATGGGTGTGTCGCGCCCGTTAACAGGTAAGAAGGATGTTAACTTGTTTTTAATTAAATTATAATAGTTATATTCTTAATGTATTTATTTTCAACATAATATTATTAATATAGTTTATAATTTAATAATTATACATTATACAATCTGATGTAATTTAGATAAATATATTCAAAGTGCGACGTGTTTTCTTTCCAACTAGAAGCTGTACTTTTTCACTTTTGATTTTTCATTGAAATCTGTAATTTCTCGCATTATTTATTTTTGTTTTTTATTTATTTTTAAAAATAAAAGTTTGTTTCTGTACTCTTTTTATTCTTATGATTCTAGTTTATTCGTCTAATCCCTGTTGTATGTTGTTTTCATTTATTTGAGTTTATATATTCTTTGAATCTATGTGTGGATTGTGCCTACGCAGCAAGTAACCGCATTTTCTCTGGTGTAGCGACGACCTGGGCGAATGCGATTTCGTGGACATCACGTCAGACGACACTCCCCCCACGGATCCCGCTGCACCCCCCGACGAAATGGACACCACCCGCGACGAGAAGGTCTGTCCCTACGATTACCGCAAAGCCCGGCGGATGATGCTGCAGATGGAACAGCATCTGGTCAAGAGTCGGCTGGAGCCGGAGAACCCGCAGAATATTGGGCTGGGCAAGGGGAAGGGCGGCGCGCGGCTGGTGGAGATGGAGGATCCCTTCCTCAAGACGCTGCAGAGGTGGGTGGGATTGCATTTGTTTCGTACTGGTTGGTTGTTCACGTGCTGGATCGTATTATGATGGAATTAAATTATTGGAATAATTGATATAATTGACTACTTTATTGGTTTGTTGATTTTATAACCTAGTTGTCTGAATATGTTTTTTTAATTTTGCAATAATTGTAGAATTATTTATTTCATTTATGTTTCATTTGTATTTTTAATCTGTAATTAATTGTTGTTTATTTATATACTATTTATTAGATTTATCTATTGATTTAGATTTATTTACTGCTTTCATAATTTTTTTATTATTGGTTTTTATCTAATATTAATTTAGTATTAAAATTGTTTTCTTTTATTTTGTCTCTTGGTACTTGTTAAATATTTACAAATTCTTAATTTGTATGTTGATTTATCCATTTTGACGATATCCCGGTTGACTGTACAGACGCAGTTCGTGGACGGCACGGCAGAAAGCCTTCTTTGATGCATGTGTGAGGATCCTGTACCAGGAACGGCATGCGCGAATGGCCATTGCTTCGGTAAGAATCAATTTGCACCGCGTTGTCAGGTGGCATTTTTCTTTGAAACACCCGATATACACTGGTTTGTCCCACGTACATACCACTCCGTTAATTTCATTTTTCAGTGAACTTGGTTTTTTCTGTATTTTATTATCATCAGGCGCGATCAGCGTAAAAAATGTATAAACAAATAAATAAAATAATAGTATTTGAATAATAAAAAAACTAAAGAAGTAAATAAAATCGTTTTTAAGGAATAAAAAAATTCCAGAAACATAAATAAAATAATCGTTTTAAAATAAGAAACAAATTTTAAACAAATAAATAAAAAAATTGTTGATAAATAATAAACAGAATTCTAAACAAGTAAATAAATAATCGTTTTAAATAATAAAAAATTCTAAACGAATGAATAAAAGAATAGTTTCTGAATTATGAAACATTTAGACAAACAGTAAAAACTTCATTTACCATTCGAAGGATCCGGAAGAGGCCATCCTCCGTCGGCTGAGTCTCGACCGTTGTGCCGGACGCTTCCGGCGTCTGATGGCGGGCACCCAGTGGAATGGGCGCATGGTGTACTGGCTGCATTCCGTCGTCATTGACAATCTACCTCCGCCCATGCTGGCCATTTATTTCGAGATTTTACAGACCCTCCGACCGAAAGTAAGATGTTTCTCATGAAGAGAACTCGGTTCCAGGCATAGGATGGTGTTTTTCGTAGATTGCCGAGTTGGTGAACAGTTTGCTCAACTACATGCTCCCACCGTGCAGTGACGTCAGTGGGGGGAGTGACAAGCTGATGCGGCTGATGGAGGAGCCGTGGGATCCCGTGGGGCGGTCGCTCTTTCGATTCAATCCGGTCAGTGAATTGTTTCTAAAATTTTCGGAATATTTTTTTTATTTAATTTCTTGCGTGATATCTTTTAATCGTCCTGTTTTCATTTATCTTCGTAATAATTTTTAACAGGACCATTTTCATCGTAAATAATTGTCCTTTTTTAAAAGAAAATAATTGTTCTGTTTTATACCTTTTTGTTGAGTAACTGGCAGTAGTTTAATAAACTGTAATGTTTCCCTGAAATTTGAAAACACTTTGCCTATAGAAGTTAAATTTAAAAAAAATTAAACTGAAATAAATTTCAGAAATTGAAATGAATGAAATTAGACAGAAATAAATTGAAATGTAGGAGATTAAACACAAATAATTAATTCAGAAATTGAAATTAAGGAAATTAAACAGAAATAAATTTCAGAATTTCAACTGAAGGAAATTAGACAGAAATAATTTTCAAAAACTTGAATGAAGGAAATTAGACAGAAATAATTTCCAAGACTTGTAATGAAGGAATTTAAGCAGAAATAAATTTCAAAAATTGAAATGAAGGAAATTACAATGTGAAGGACAGAAATTAGTGAAGAACGTCAACACATGGCTGTAAATTTGGTCACTTTTGTGGATGTTTCTAATGCGGTGTGTGTGATTGGGTAGATGGTGAAGTTGGCCAAGGAAGTGGTGTTCATCATGGCGCCCCATCCATACGCCTACTCCAAGGCCCGGGGCGGGCTGGAGGAGAAGGAGGCGGATTTTATGCGCACACGAACGTTCCAGCGCTTCTTCAGCCAGTTTGGCCTGCTGGTGCAGGTGGAGCCGGATGCCAATCCCACGACGTGCACGGCGAACGATCTGTACAAGAACTGGATGCAGTGCACCCGCACCACCATGATCGAGGTAATTTAATACAGTTTATTGAGAGGGAATGGTAATTTCGGTGACAAGCAGACCATGTACATAATTATTACCTTTATGTTTTTATATTTGTTTTGATTTAACTTATTTTACTTTGCTGAAATTTTATGACAGAGGTGTGTATTTGTTGTTGTTAGTATTATTGACTAGTTTATTTTGATTTGTCAGAAAAGGATAAAACATCAGTTGGAATTAATTTATAAATTATTAATCTGGCCAAGAAATTTCGTTTTTTTAGTATCTGAGTTCCAACTTCGAAGAATATTTGATAACAATTTTAGAAGAAAGTTTTCCATTTGTTTGTTAATTTGTTAACATAAAAATTTGTTAACAATTACTGTAAATTACATGTTCAGTTTTGGTGTGTGTATTTGTAATCATTTTGTTTTGCTGCTGTAGATGTCGCGTTTACACGGCGACAAGGCGCTGGTTCTGATTGGACTGGGGGTGGGATCGTTGTTGGCGTGTCAGGCGACGCTGCTGGACGGATGCCAGTCCTTGTGCACGGCGATCATCTGCTTGGGATTCCCCCTGAAAAGCCCCAGAGGAATTCACGGGGTTAGTGTACTTTTTCGCAGTATATCGAAGATTCCTTTTTTGCCAGGCTACTGTCGGAATTGATACAGTTTTTTTTTTAAATCCGGTGAATTCCTGTAAATAATGTTTTATAAGTGAGTTGATAAGTACCGTATTTTCTCAAATAAA
>JAQGAU010001145.1:0-21158 GCA_034698045.1 Paramacrobiotus richtersi | reverse complement strand
TGCAGACGTACTCCAGGTGTGCAGTGATACGGCTACAACAACATTCGGTTAACATCTGAATCTAATGCGTGCACATGGTCTGTACAAAGGCACGTGTTTAACTGGACGACGATTGCAGTCCAAGGTTTACAAATTATCGAAACCGGGGGTTCTGTACCACTGCGTTTGTTTCGGTGTAGTTGCTCAGCTGCTTTGGTGTCACGGGAGTTGTTTCCCACAAGTTGCGGTAAAGGCTTTGCTCAAACTACTTGTACGAATTGAGTTGCTATTCCATCGCTTGATGTAACGCGAGCGAATGCAACTGCACGATCGTTTCCAAAATCGAACGCTTTTTATTCCTACTGCCAGAACTATCAAGGAGGTACAGACATGGGATGGACCAAACGTTTGTACACATCATACACAGCAGAAACAGTCAAATAAAGAGGATCAGAATGAAAACCACACAGTTGCTAGACCAAATGTAACGAACGCGACATGAATGGAATGACAATAGAACACGGCCAAAAATAGCAGGAAGTACAAGAAAAACATATCATTTTTCCCAAATCCATACAAAATTCATTATCGCCAACGACAAATTATAAAGAAACACTAAGCGAAGAATGGATGCAGTACGACAAACTTATCTAGTACGGAAGTGAGCGCCAGCACTTCAAACCGACACAGCTACCGCATTACTAACTGTCGTTGGCGTCAGTCTCCTTAAGAGCAGCGGTTTGGGTCTTGCGCGGCGGCTTGACGCTTGCCTGGATGTTTAGCAGCTGTCGTACCAGCCCCTGCATCGGAATGGCTTCCCGACGCCCCGTTGATTGACACTGCACGACTGGCAACTGCGACCACAGGCAAAGTCGCTCCGGCAGCGTCCATCCCCAAACGCGCTGCGCCCTGCTTGATAGCGATAGACAACCCGTCCGTGATGTATCCCCAG
Organism: Paramacrobiotus richtersi; assembly: GCA_034698045.1. NCBI lineage: Eukaryota > Metazoa > Tardigrada > Eutardigrada > Parachela > Macrobiotidae > Paramacrobiotus > Paramacrobiotus richtersi. The sequence goes on along the minus strand of JAQGAU010001145.1, from coordinate 20,227 downwards.
ACAGTCTTTTCCAACTGCGCCCCTTCATCACACTCAACATTGGCCTCGGCCGCTTGGTCCCCCCCGGAGATCCCAGTAGCCGATCCGATCCCCAGAAAGGCAGGTTCGGACTGGGCAAGCGCGGCAGCCAGTTCCTCTGTAAATGTTCGCCAGGCCTTTTTCTTCATCGATTCCACATCCAATCGCTTGAAACGCGCTATAGCCTGCTGGGCCGCGTGGCCGTTACTGTCAGATACCAGCTGCTGCAGTTTGGCAAAATCGGCATCGTCTGCTTCCTTCATCTTGTCCAAATCACTGTACAGAATCTCGATGTCCAGCAGGCCTTTGGCCAGTATGACCTGCAAAGACAGCACTGTTGCGCGTGTACCAGAATCCTAATGTACAATCCTTACCTGCATTTCTGCAAGCAAAAGTGCAGCTCGGCGGCCCGCGAAGGCCTTCAGTTTGTCGATATTCTTCTGATACCCTTCGATCCGTTTGGTAACATTATCCATTTGTTGTTGCAGAGTCTGTAAAACCAGGCGATAACGCGATTATGATGCCCTGCTGACACAAGAACGCGCTGATTTCTTCCTGATTTACTGGCTTACCTTTTCTTCGGTTTTATCTTCTCCTTTAGAATCCATTCTTGATAGTAACAAGACGTTATCGCGTAGTTGGCTGGGATAAATACAGTTTACTCAGCAAAAGGGTTCTTGATAGTAATTACACGGACTGGTCGTTAGGGTATGTGATAAAATTCCAACGCAGAAAATCCGGTAAATAAGGAATGTGACTTACTGTCTGGAAAATCGCGCGCACATAACTCGTCCACGCCGAGAAAACATGTGCGAAGGATTTCAGTAAAGCGTGCATGGCATGATGACGGTGCATTGTTCGTTAGCCACGCCTGTCTATTGTTCCAGGTAGTACAATTACTGAGCTTAGGCTAGAAACGGTCCGTTGTAGCGCTAAGTACGAACGGCCGGCAAATGTTCCAGCCAATAGAAGGCCAGTTATAACAACAGAATGTGAGAGTAATGCTACAAAAATCGCACTGCGACCGATCAACGGTTCTAAGCATACGTAAACTGGAAAACGTTGATAGATCCCGCCGACAGAATTTGTTCTGTGCATCACTGTACAATATCGCGGGACCGGCAGGTACTTCCGAAAGGGCGACGGCGTTACTATCGTAAACGAGATAGATGAGAAACTGGTGTGTATAATCAAGCATGGCACAATACATACAGAACCACATCCTACCACGCACCGAAATGTTCACTTTCGGAACGAACTGTTGACCTTCACCAACATCTACATGCTGGCGTCATCACCTTCACGACTGTATTTTCCGAAAGACTGACATCATAATTTCGGCAGGAATTAATAGGCAGTAACGTTTCTTATTGCATGTCAGTATTGTTGAGAAGAAAACATTCAGTCGAACAGTTACATACATACATAAAGGTAACCGAACGAGAGAACACAGGAAACCCTTCGCTGTTCGGACTGCTCAGTACAGCTGCCGAAAATGCAAACTTGTATGGCAGAATAAAGATACAATTTACAAACCGGTATGAAACCAAACATACAATAAAGGACGAAACAGCTGTATAAACCGAAAAAGGCCACCTAGGACTGGGTGCACAAATGTCAAATGTGGACCGATGCAGACGACACAGCTGCCATGCTCATTGGTATCAACCTAATCTTCGTCGTCTTCATCACCTGGTCCAAGATCTTCCGCGGCATCACGGCCTTCCACGCCCAGTTCCACGACATCCACCTCGTCGTCTTCTTCGCGCTGTCCGTCGACATCATGCTCCTCATCTTCTGATTCGCTCTCAGGTTCCTGCTTGTTACGGAAGAATTCTATAAATCCAGTAAAAATATATCGTAACAGTCGATCAAGAAGTTGGATGCGCGGATACCGAATTCGCTTGCCTACCCTGTTTAAACTTAACGATGACGCATAGGGACTTGCGCGGACACCAGTAAGTAGGACGGAAAGGCCATGTGCGAGTTACTTCGTCGTACTCCTGTATCCACGCCGCATGCTGTGTGTTATACGCTGCGGGATCCATGACGTAAAGGCATTCCTTTATTACTCCTATTCCAAGATGCGTTCCTGGAACGGGCAAGTCACCTACAAGAGTAATACCCAATGTTGCAGGCGGATAATTAGACGTAAATCGGCCTACTAGCCGACTGCGCATACAAGAGTTCTTCGCAACCAACGAAAATCTTAAGCCACAAGAATAAGATCCTCGAACAAGCACTTTCTGCAAGTGCCGGCAATTCATGCTGATTCTATACATCGAAATAGTTAGACTACCAGCTCGACTATCTAGCCGGTCTGACTTCTACCGCCTGTGTGAGTTTAGAAAACTCTCCAGGCCAGTCCATCTCCCCAGCCCCACTGATTTACTAGTACCGAAACATAGACACAAATCCAAACAAGCGCGCTGCAACTCTAACTTTACATGTCTCAGTAGCCGTACTTCTGCACAGCCATTGATTGGTCCGCGGATCATACACATCCAGTCTGGTGCAGTTTGTCGAGTCTATTAACTTGCCCCCTGAAAGTAAACGTCACAGGGTAGGCTCATAGGTAATCCTTATGCAAAACTTAACAGTAGACTCACCTAGGACATAGATCTTGTCTCTCGATGCAAGACAAGCTGAGCAACCATAGCGACCCCAGGGCATTTTCGTGAGCTCGGTCCACACATTTGTTCCCGGCTCGTAACGAAAAACTCCCTCGACGGACAAGGTGCCTCCAAAAATGAACAGGCAGCCGTCGTACACGGCCAGACCGAAGTCGCGAAAGTTCATAGGCGGGCGGGCCGCCAGCTGCCACAAATTGGCGATGGGATCGAAGAATTCGGCGGTCCTAATACTAGCGGGATCGAAAAAATCCCCCTCCTTAGCTGAGCCGCCAAGGGCCCACAAACGCCCGGCCGAAGCTATAAAGCCACCAGCAAAATGTGCCGAACTCGGGCTGGCCAAAGCCGTCCATTCGTCCTGTTCTGGACGGTAACGGTACAGAACGGGACGATCTTCCTGCGTCCCCATGAAGAATATGTCGCTGTCGATAACGGCCATACCAGATGCGATTAGACCAACCGGCACAGTGCCCAGAGTTGCGATGCTCCCACTCCGCGGGTCGATGGACCGCACCAAAGTGTTGTCAACACCCACAAATACGTAAGAATATTCTGCAAAAGGACGACAAAATTGTTACAGTGAGTGTGGTCGTAATACAAGTAGACTACTTATTTGTCTGCGCGTACTGCATTTCTTTCTTTCAGACATTTACTTCAGTAACTGCTAAGCTGTTGAGCACCACAAACTGGCATTTCAGCGTTTGAAACTCCATCTTTAAAAGTGAAGTGTCTGTATTATGCAGGCTTACAGCTAAACAGCATGCTGTACGAAATTGCTACAAACCGTTTGCATGGTTAGGGTCCTTACCGGATGACTCCCGCACTTGACTGTCGAGGAAAGGCGCTTGCACGGACAGGTACACTTGATCAGAGACGTCCGCACCAAACTGCTCCACCTGATTAAGGAACCTGACAACCAACTTGTCCAGTCGCACCGGTCTCACGTGAGCGAGCCGGACAGTGGATAGCAATTCGGCCAGTTCTGGTAATCGCTTGACAAGATCATGGCGGATCCAGGAGAAGGCAGCCTCTAGCACAGTATCTTCGTGCTTCACGGTAATATCATCCGATCTCAATAGAGCCATAACCTATCACAAAAACAGCTGGCATTAACGAGATATTTCAATCGTCTGGACCGGTACCGTACATGTCATGTCGTTGTCGGAAACGTGTTATTTCAGCACACTACAATCTTAGTGTCTATATTCACTGTACGGCTACCTGCTCTTTCTCCAGTTCCAAAAATTCTGCGCTTTTGACAATAGTCGGGAAGTGTCGCAAAGCCTGCGTCTTGGCCTTCTCCGCCAAATCAGTCCGCTGATGGAACTCGGCCAGACCGTACACCATTCCACAGTTGCCCGGATCGCAGTGTCGCTCCAGGAAGTCCCAACAGGTCTCTGCCAGCTGCTGAAAGTCGGTAAAAAGCGCAGCTTCCAGCAGGGACACCACGTTGTCTCCATTGATGGTCGCCTCGCCAGTGTAGGCGAATTCTAACAACCTGTGCAAGCAACGATTTCGCATGAGTTACAGCAACCACATACACTACACAGATATCGTTTACATATCAACGACTTCTCCAGCGATTCTAGCAACTACACACAAACACTCTCCGATGTTCCGAAGATATACACTATCGATTACCAAGATTCTGTACAGCACTCACGTATACAGGGTCGCGCTGGAGATACTGCCGAGATGTACTGTTCCCTGACAGGATTCTTGCATAGCCGTGGCAAGCATTCCTCTGAAGAACGAGCTGACAGTGCATAGCACCAAACGATGGGCCGCTATGGCTTCGGGATTCTCTTCGCTGCCGTGCAGTACGATATCACAATGGATACCCGTGTTCCTTAAAGCCCACAGCTCCTTCCCCAAACTGTAGGTATCGGCCCGATCTTTCGCCATATCTAATATCCCGAGATTGGAAAGTTGGAGGACTTCAGTAAACGCAAGACGAGTTTCTCGCCTAGATGGAAGATTCTAGGCTAAGTTACCTGGAGAGCATAAAAATATTGACGTTTAATTGTGTTTACTTTAGATGACTGTGATCTGCTAACTACAGTCTACAGAGAAACCCAGCACTTGCAAATATTCAAGGATTTTGGTGGAAATGTGCTGTACTTACGTACTACGTCATTCTACGTATCACTCTTTTATTTTTTAATACGGGTTTTGTACGCTATCCGCATCTTTCTCCACATATACACAGGCATACTGTGCGTTGATTCTTTGACGTAATTTCTTACTAATCACCGAATTTTGAGCGTGATGTGTTTCCTCCCCGTATTACGTACAGTATCTCCGTGTTGATCTGGTGTCCGTCCCTCCCACCGAACGTTGTGACTGCTGCGGACGTTGTGAGTGCTGCTGCGAATGTGGTGCTGTTAAGGGAATATGTCAGCTCGATGGCCTTGAGGGCGTATTCACCGGGAAAGGAGCAATTTTTGGCGAATTGGAAGCTAATCTGCCAGTCGGGAAGAAAGTTGTTGATTGAAAAAGTGGAAACTTCGCCGCACGAAGAGACGGTGGGATCAATGGTACCGGTGTACAGGACCGGGAAAGTGACAGTGTAATAGTGCAGACCGGCTGTTGCATAATTTACATTCAGAAAGGTCACCGGGACACCTACACAAACCTCTTGTACAGCTAAGCCAGTACAGGGCTACTGTAGCGAAAATAAATCCGTACAACTCATTTGTTACAGAGTTTATTGTGAGGATTATAGAAGTACTGTACATGTAATAATGCGGTATGGAACGAATAATTTATTTGTATCCTACACAAATTATGTGGACTGACAATTAATTTTCAGTGATATTAATATGTTTTAGCAATAAATAAAGAAATTAATTGGATTTATCCGTGAGAGTTATCGCACTGAGAGTGAAGGATACAGACAAGCATACGCTGCCACTGGGGTAGGATACTGCATAATCGGGCATATCCTTCCTGAAATCAACCTTTGCTATAACCGTGTATAAGATAACTAACGTCGATCAAACTTATTGTAAGGCCATCCCATCAAAGCGAGCAGGTAAACCATAAAGCCGAATGTATTGTAACAACTGTTCCGTACTATAAATAACATTTGATGGTAACAGTGCCCGAACGTTGATTCGATGTAATACGGATGTATAGATGCAAACAACCGAATGTGAATTAACGGATAATTTGATATATATCCTGGATAGTACTTCACTAGATGGTACTAAATTCAACAAGCTGATACTCTATGTATACTACTGCTATGGCGTGATTGTACACTCCGATTCTCCGAACGAACCGCTGCATCATGTCGACATTATTTTTGGCAAATACGCAGAATCGAATCAGCATTTTTGTTAGTTGTGCAGTGAAGATCAAAAATCAAACGGAAGAACGCTAATTACAATAGAGTAACTCCCCGAGAAAAAGGAAATGACTAGAAACGAGCACCTAAATAAATCCAGAAAATCCGGTAAACAGGTTGCCGTGCACAAAACAAAGTCTGCCACAATCAAACCAGGAGTTGCGCTGACCTTTTTTTTCAGGAGATAACTTACAGTCTTGCCACAATGTACAACGCTCGCTGGCCGCAAGTGATCGGTTGGTTATGGTCTCACCTGCAGCCAAATTTCCCCCGTTTCAGCTATGCTATCCTGGCTTTTATAACGCGATGGATCATGTGAGACTTAAAGCTGCGGCCGTGCAATGACAATCACACACTTTACATCAAAATTTAATCACTTGAAGACTGCAGGTAAGCGAGTGGCGCCATGAAGTGCGACGAGTTCTGTCTGAGAAACATCTGGTACGGGGTAAAAGATGCACTTTACATCCGGCCTTGTATATTCGATGCTTAATGACGATGCTGGTACATTTATTGTAGTGTGACTTTATTTCTAAACAACCAGACAGGGGACAGGCGACCTAGACAATTCTTAATACAGAGACCTAGCACAAAAACCCAGCGCCGTAATCCGGCATTTTGTTATCGGCGCGGCTAGTGATTGGTGAAGTTCTCCCCATCGCTTGAATTCTCACTGTGTTTTCTTAGTTCTTTTATGTGATATCAGTATCGGTAGCATATCAGAAGCACGCTAACGTCTTGTCCGATATCATTAGAAGCAAGTGATTACTAACTTCACGGTCAATACAGTGGGTCCCGTATTTTTTCACTCGCCCAGTTTATCGGTACCACGCCACGTGCTCCTGCTTTCAGTTACACAGCATTCATTTTCAACAACAAGACCGCCCCTGTTGTTCTGTACGTGTTGACAGAACCAAACGGATCCTCTTTCCGCTCAGGGGTTCACAATAAATCTCAAACCGCATCATGTTTTAGGTTCAACAGAAAAAGCGTTGAATGTCCTTCGAAACAGTTCGCCTGCGCATTCAGGGAGCACTAGAGGCGAGATGCTTCGATAACAGGTCATGATTTGACTACTGCGAATCTTATCCTGTTCAAAACGGTCTGCGTGGCCCGACATCTGTGCAGACGCACTCTAGGTGTGCAGTGATACGGCTACAACAACGTTCGGTTAAAACCTGAATGTACCATGTGCACGTGTTCCGTACAAAGGCATAATTATCGCTACTCGGTGACCACAGACGTGGTTAGCTGGACGACGATTGCAGTCCAAGTGTTGCACATTATCGAAACCGGGGTTTCTGAACCACTACGTTTGTTTCGATACAGTTGCTCAGCTGATTTGGTGTCACGGGAGTTATTTCCTACAAGTTACGATATAGATTTCCTCAAGCGGTACTTGTACGAACTGTGTTGCAATTCCATCGCTTGGTGTACCGGGAGTGAACACACCTACAAGACCGTTGCTAAAAATAAACGCTTTTTATTCTTAGTGCCAGAACTATCAAATGGGTACAATTATGAGATGGACCAAACATTTGTACGCATCACATAATGATTCACATTGCACAACAGTCAATAAAGCAGATACAAATGGAAACCACACAGTCTTCTAGAACAGATGTAAGGAACGCGACATGAATGACAGGACAATAACACACGATGGAAAATGGCAGGAAGTGCAAGAAAACCAAATCATTTTTCCCCAGTTTATATACAGTTAATTATCGCCCACGACGAATCAGAATCAAACACTAAGCGCGTTCAGTAGATCAAAGGAGAGAATAATGACTGAATAAAAAAACGAAGTAAATGGACAACGCTGAGAGCACAGACACAATAGAAGTATGAAAACCTTATCAAGTACGAGCGTCCAAACGTGAAACAGCTACCGCATCGCTAGATGTCGTTGGCGTCACTATCCTTACAAGCGCCGGTTTGAGTCTTGCGCGGTGGCTTGGAAGCTTGACGCTTGCCTTGACGTTTAGCAGCTGTCGTACCAGCCCCTTCATCGGATTCGGATTGGCTTCCCGGCGCCCCGTTGATTAACACTTCAGGATCGGCAACCGAGACCACAGGTGAAGTAGCGCCGACAGCGTCCATCCCCAAACGCGCTGCTCCCTGCTTGATAGCGACAGACAACCCCTTCTTGATGAATCCGCAGATGGTCTTTTTCAACTGCGACACTTCATCGCTCTGAGCGTTGGCCTCGGCCGCTTGGTCCGCCCCGGAGATCCCAGTAGCCGATCCAGTCCCCAGAAAATCAGCTTCGCACCGGGCAAGCCCGGTAGCCAGATCCTCTGTAAGAGTTCGCCAGGCCTTCTTCTTGATCGATTCCACATCCAGTCGCTTGAAACGCGCTGCAGCCAGCTGGTCCCCATCACCGTCAGATACCAGCTTCTCCAGTTCGGCAAAGTCAGCGTCGTCTTCTTCCTTCAGTTTATCCAAATCAGAGAACAGAATCTCCATATCCAGCAGGCCTTCGGCCAGTATGACCTGCAAAGACAGTGCACTGTTGCGCGTGTACCAGAATCACATTGTTACATTGTACAATCCTTACCTGTAATTTGGCAAGCAAAAGTGCAGCTCGTCGGCCCGCGAAGGCCTTCAGTTTATCTATATCCTTCTGATACCCTTCGATCCGTTTGATTACCTCGTCCATTTGTTGTTGCAGAGTCTGTAAAACCAGGTCTTGTAAGCTAATGCTGTTTGAAATGCAGTTACTAACCTGATCAATAGAAGACTGAGGAAAAACGAGTTGTTTTATGCAGCTATTTCTAACAAATCGTGGTAGGCGAACAAACGGTTAGCATAACTGAGATGAGAGGAAAACTTGCTTCGTAAATTTAAATGCTCTACGTCAATCTTGATGTTACGTGACTAGTAGCATCCTCAGATACAGGCTACACCTGAGTACTGCAAACGAACCGCTATCTGGAATATAGTGCAACTCACGCGATCATGATGTCCTGCTGACTCAAGAAAGCGCTAATTTCTTCCTACTTTACTGGCTTACCTTTCCTTCGGATTTGGCCTTTCCTTTGGAATCCATTCTCGATGCTAACGAGAAGTTAACGCGTAGCTGGCTGGGATAAACACAGTTTTATCAGCAAAAAGGGTTCTCGATAGAATTAAATGGATTGTTGGGGAATGGATCCACGAACTGGTCGTTAGGGTATGTGATGAAATTCCAACGCAGAAAATCTGGTGAAGTAAGGAATATGTCTTACTGTTTAGAAAATCGCGCGCAGATAACTCGTCACCGCCGAGAAAACATGTGCGAAGGATCTCAGAAAAGCGTGCATGGCATGATGACGGTGCATTGTTCGTCAGCCACGCCTGTCTATTGTTTCCAGGTAGTACACGACTGAGCTTAGGCTAGAAACGGATCCGATGTGGTGTTAAGTACGAACGGCCGGCAAATGTTCCAGCCAACAGAAGGCCGATTCGAATGACTAGGTGCGAACGGTTTCGTACACTCGTTTTTCGAACGTACACTGACTCATACGTTGTGACGTTGTCCACATGTTCTGCGATCTGCCTCTCGTGCCGCATTCGCATTCTTTTTGTACAGTATGATGCGGCATCTTCCATAAGTGTTCCCTTTATTCAGCACATATCCTCCCGTACCCTTATTCATATTTGTTCTCTGCGATATTTCAAAGTTTTGTTTGCTTTTTTTTGCACGAATTCTTCAGTATCCGACCATCTCCTACTTGACAGGACGTGCTGACCTACTTCCTCGCCTTTCTCTACTGGGACCTCTTTGCAGTTGGCACATCGTTTTCAATCAAACAAAGTGAATCCTTCGATACCTTCAGTGTATTGTTGTTAATATCTGATTAAATGGACAAGCGCCTTCGAGGGCCCGAGCACACTAAAACAAACGAATCATCATAGCTCGTGATGTACCTGTACAATCCGTATTGATACCGTCGAAACGATACGGACACCAAGTATGACCGGTTCCGTGCGCATTGTCGGCCTATGCAGTCGTTATCACATTTGGGCATATTGGTATTGGTTCCTCTTGGCAAACGCCCGGCCCAACAAATAAAAAACAATCGCTAAGATAACAAGCGCAGCGAACACCGCCGCGATAACAATCCCCTGGAGGTCCGTCTCCTCCGGCGTATCCCCACATTGACCGATTTCGGTGGAGAAGTTGCCAGCGTCCTCCACATTCATGAACGCCTCCATCTGCATCGTTTCCCTCTTGACCATTTGCATCTTACCCACCCCAAGTTCCCAATAATACCGGAAGCATTCAGCGTCACACTCCTGTTGTTATTATAGAAGTAAGACGCCTCGATGGGCGCGGCCAATAGGTCCCCTTCAAATGCCGTTTCGTTGTAAAGTACCATTCCGGTGGATTTAGTCAGCAGCAGAAACAGAGGAAAACGCACCCGCTCAACTGACCAGTAATCATCATCCAGCAGGAATCCAGAGGTTATCGTCCGGGTAACCGTTCCTGCCGATGATTTCTAGAAAAGTGTAGTTGCACCCTGAGGTCACTTCTCCGTTTTCAAACTCGGCTTTTCTGAGTGCGCCGATTATATAAACAAACTCCCAGTTCTGGCGGGCAAAATCGGCCCGAATACACACACTCCCACCGTTGCTTTTGGCGATATAACTGGGAAGGAGGGGTGGCGCCACTGTCGACGCATTTACGTTACACGACGCGCCGACGAACGCCTCCCATTGGACAGTGTCGAAAGTGACATCTAGCTCTTGCACAGCGGGCACCGCGGTCTCTTCGGGACTGGATCATGTCACTTTCGGTATTGTAAACTGGTTGTTTCGTGGTGCACGCAACAGGCAAGACGACCCGATCCGTCTTCCAACATGCAAAACTTTGGAAGGAAACATATTTAATTTTACGAAACCCACAAAATCATGCGTCGACAAAATTACAACAATTTAATCTGAGAAAAAAAACGTCTGGGAAAAAAGATCAGACACATCAACTAATACGGATTCTTATAAACCAGCCACTGTGATTGATTTACAAATCCATAACTAAATCAATTGTTACAAATCAGCCTAATTTAACATAGGACATTATGATAATTTCACTAATCGGAGCTGTAGTATTACCGAATTCAACTGCCAGTTGGTAGTCGCAAATGAAGGTCAGTCAATCATTTAATTAAATTCACGCAGAGCTTAAATCTAATACAGCAAAATAAAAATAAAAATTCTAATTCAATCAAAAAGTATTTTGCTCGAATTATGTGATATGCCTTTTGCGTACGCAAAACACGCGTCGTGGTAGCCGAAACAGCGCCATCTGGATGACGATTCCGCGTCCGTGAAGCTTGTTATGTTAATCGGCATTTCCGGGCGGTGTGTTAAAATAAGGATTGTTCTTGTTAGTTTTTAAAAACAACCTTCCAGTTTTATATCACCGGATCCGTCCATTAGAATATTACGCGGAGAGCATAGGATTTAACCAGAAAGCCCAAGCCAATCCCTAAACGATTACTTCGGCAGACTCTTACAACTGCCACAAAAGCCAAAAACTGTCCAGTTTGTATTTTGTACCTATTAACAAATGTTTAATTTGCGTGATTCACGGTATTTACCGTGTGACGGCGTAGCGAAACGTAGACATGTGTCCACTTTAGCGTTTACAGTCCTTTGCTGTGGCTATGCTACTGTCCATCGCCACCCACACGACACTGGCAAAAATACGGAACTGACTCAACTGAGGAATTTACTTCCAACGATTTTTCTGATTTGTCAAAATTGTTTAATTTTCTGTCATATTATTCGTTTTTCGAGATACTGGCCAACTCTTTATTGTAGCATAGTTAAAATGTCCATGGATTCAGCAGCGAATGCAACGACGAAGGACTGGCATGCCAGCAAGCACATTGGCAAACGGGCTCGTTATCTGCTCAAGCACCCCGACGAGGAAATCCCCAGTGATGTCAGTTTCCTGGTCGGCGATGGACAGAATGAACCGCAGAAGATCTTCAAGTGCCACAAGTACGTAAACAGCAACCCAAGCCCTGCGGGAATTTTCACTTGGTGATCTGCTTTTATCGCCCTTGCTGACAGTTCGAGCCAGGATCGAGATTGCGGATAATTTGTTCAACGGCTATTCATGACGATTCACTGAATGGTTCTTGTGTCGTGTCAGGTTTCTGCTGGCAATGGTGAGCTCGATGTTCCAGACGATGTTCTATGGCACATTTCCCCAGACGGACGGTCCCGTCAAGATTCCCGACGTAACTCCAACGGCGTTCCAAAACATGCTGCGGTGGGTATAGAACAGCCTCACGCAAGATGCATCCGTCATGAGAAATCCACATTTTGAAAGGCCATGTACTCATAATTTCAGATACGCGTATGGAGAAATCATTGATGACGTGGGAAGCCTGGAGGACGCATTAGACACCCTGCACTGCGCCAAGATGTACCTGATCGACAAACTGGCGGACATCTGTCGGGACCGTATTCACTATCTCCTCGGCACATTTCAAGAGGACCCCTGCGTAGTTTTTCAGCGGGTATGGGACGCCATTTGAGGCCTGCACAGACGGGTTTTGTGACAGTCGAGCAGGGGTTTTCTTCACGGTAGGATATTGTATGGTTGTATCTTCTGCAGGCGCCCCAGATGGACGAAGAGGACTTGGCCGCCCTGGCTCTTGCCCGCATCGCCTTGAACACAACTGACATTTTGCAGGGGGAGGGTCTTCTCCGCCTGTCTATCGACTGCCTGCAGACAATCGTCGATTATCCTCATCTCAACGCCGAAGAGCCCGACATCTACCAGGGTGTTCGTCGGTACAGATCTGACTGCCAGAGTATACTCGAACTGCGACATTTAATTCCTGCTTTACAGTTGGGTGGAGCATAACGTGGCAACTGTCAAGGACTGTACTTTACTGGATGCGTTTGGCTCGCTGCTGTACTCAATCAATTTCCCCCTTTTCACCCCGTTCAAACTCACAGATACGCCAGCGGCGGTGGGCATGCGATGCGGATTATTCACGAGTTGCGACCAGTGTTTCAGTGCTGTTGTCGTTGCAGGACGGGATACTGCGTGCCGAGGAAGTCAGCCGTATCGCCCAGTTCCTCTTGGCTGACATGACACCCGTGCTGCCTTTCCTCATTACACCATCCAGTCCTCTTCCGGCGCCCTTGCTCTGCATTTTCGACCGGTCCACCTTTTATGCGCGCCTGCAGGAATTACGCCCTGGGCGTGCTAACCATTTTGAGCAGGACAGCACAGTATTACTAATGGAAGCACGTCCGGATCTGGCGCCGGAGTGCTGCGCGTTCCTGCGGCATTTGCTCGAGGCCAAGTTCGATATCGGAATCGCGTTCTATGGGGATAGTCACCCGAGGAGCTGCTGCTATGCATTTGGGTCTAATTCTGCGCCAGTCCCTGCAGCGGTGGCGGACGAGTGCAGCGTCGTACCGCATTCTGCCGAAGGCGCCTGCTGGTTCGAATGGGACGTCGGACCTTATAACGCATATAAAGTTCGCATTGGAGTCGGCCGGAAGCCCCATCTCTATCACAGCGCAGTCTTTGGGTTTCTTCTGGGTTTCGAAGATAATGAGAATCAGTGGGAGCCATTCGCCTCGTGGGATGACAAACGTGTTGAGGAAGTGGCCGGGTTCAACATGCTTCTGTCAAAAATAACATGAGTATGCAGTACGTATCAGTCGGGAATTTCGGGTAGCCTTTATATGTCTCAGGTTTTGCAGTATGACTTCGTTTTCCTTTTGCGCTTGTTTTTGTGCTGCAGTTATGTGCGCCTCAAGCAAACGTGTGAGTTTTAACTGAATTTTTCTAATGTTTGCATGCTAACACCGTTTGTGACTTGTAACTTGTAAATATTCGAGTCTTGAACTTGCGGTTGACTCTTTTGCGCTATGTGTGAGTTGGATAAAGAAACTAATGACCGTTGAAACGCATTCGTTGCATTTCCATTCTTACATCGGGGAATTCTGTACAATGGGTACATGTAGAGGTACTTCTACTGGAAGTAGTCTATTTTGCTCGTTAGAAGTAATGGATGCATTGCTATTGCAAAGCAACAATCGATCAGCATTTTCTGATAGTATCACTGTAAAAAATTTGAAACGGACAACCGTCCTCGGTGGCCAGAAGGTTTTGGTTCCTCGTGGCCAAGGTCCATCCCAACACATAAAAAACAATTGCCAGGACCAGCACAGCCAACACCGCCGTGATAACAATCCCATCAAGGTAAGTCTCTTCTGGCGTAGGTAAGCCTTCAACACTTGATCAGTGTGCACTATGACCGCTTCGAGATCGGAATCCAGAGCCGAAATTACTTGTCGTGCTTCTTGTTATATTAAGGTACTGAATTACAATAGACCCAGTGATAACGGATTCTTCCAGATTTAAATCCGGATCCAAACGAAACAATCGTGAGTGGCTGCTCCCACGTATATCTTGCCATCGCTGTATGGTATGAACGTGCAGATGTGTAACATTTCCGGTATGAATAGTAAAATTAATATGGAATCAGTACTGCCAAGACAAATGACAGAATAACCATGAGATGACCATACAATCCATACAACAAACAACAAATTCCATATGCAACATGTCGAAGAAGCTTGGTACGTTGATCCTACTCTCCGAGTGACAAATGACGGCAGAATCGCACAAAAACAGTCTTCTCCCGAGCACGATACAGCAACGACACGCGGAAACCAGGAACAGATCGGTTTTCCTGTAGTGTTTACCCATGCAGCCCTTACATTTGGTCAGTTATACTATATTCTGGTACTTTTTGGCCATAGCTCGCCCAGTACATCAATGTCGTCGAGGGAATGCAAGCTTAGATCTAGAGAAGCAGTTTTGGCGAACTGGAGTTTGAACCGCCATATATATGCAGTCAGCAAGTTAGAGATGCACAAGCTGGGAGTATCCAAAACGAGGAGGCCGTGGTACCGGTGTCGGTGATACATGTCTACATATACTCTACAGATCGGGCATAATTAAACAGTGACCATGTCTTCGTTGTGGCTTCTTTTCGTTAATTTAAACACATCATGTACTTGTTCAATATATTGGATTAGCCGATAACGCTATTTATTGGTAGTTACACTGCCTTCCACATGAGCAAATTTACTCACTTCATACAGATACATGCGATATACATCTTACAGAATTTCATTTCAAATAAACACGATGATGTCATAATCATACAGAGCGCATGGAAAATGAATCAATTAACGAGAGGCCCCCGTCGAGGCCGAATCACCGAAATCATATTACCTGTGCACATACTTATACAGCTTCATATAAATACATGTACGGACTGTACTTTTAACAAAAGTAGAACGACCTTACGCCGTGCCATGGCCATGCACTTTACGCTGTTAATGCCAATGGATGGGTTCAGCAGCCAACAGCACAAATCTTTCCGCTGCTACTGTTGTTTTAATTCATTCCAGTACGTAAGCGATGAAACACGAAGACATTGTGGTGAAATTAGAAACATGCATCGAAAGACCGGCCGTCAAGATCACATAACTGCTGGACTGTTCGTCAAAAAACGTCGCCGTACACAAACTTGTGCTAGCGAGAGAAACGTGTAAGTAAACATACAACACGGTTACTACACCAACCGGAAGGCACAAACTAACGCAAATTTGGAGCATCCACGTTACATTTCAACCGGCTGTATCGGCATCCTGCTCGCCACCTCCTCGAAGGTTATCCCCATCATACTCCTCTCCATCCGTTTCCGCACCTGGATTTGACTGTACCGCATCTTGCTGGGCATTGCGCACCACCACTACAACAGTCGAACATGACACAACCGTTACAGATGACAACAAAACCTGCGATTGAGGTCTTGTACCTTTTCGCATCTTGACGAATGCGCAGTTGCCGATGTGCAGCCACGGTAAGGGGCATGGCAGGGTAGACCACGCATCCGTGCTCTCCTGGTAAACCTGGAATCCTTGGCTGCACTGGGTAAAGGAACGGTACTCTCCGGTGACGTACAGCTGCCCGTGGAATACGCCCACCACCAGCCCCGCCCCCGAGGCGTCCAGGTCGCTTACTTTCACACCATTCACGGGTATTCCTGCAAAAGCGTCAAGTAATCGTTGGCACTTCGACTCAACACTACTTATCGATCTGTTCACTGGTAATTCGTATTATTTTGAAAAGCGGCCGGATTGCCAAACTACGTGCCAATTGTCAAACATTTACACCAGATCAATACCTGTACCTTCGCGTAACCATCGATATCGTTTAGTCACCGGAGCGCGGCTCCATCGATCGGTCACAGGGTCGTACACGTCCACGTTAGTACACGGGTGTTCCTCCTTCACTAAGCCTCCTGAAAAACAGAGCGGTATAAACTTCCAGTATATCGTACTGCATGTAACATATGCGCCTCACCCAGCACGTAAATAATTCCACCGTCCCCAACACACGCCGAGCAGTCCCCGCGGCGTACAGGCATCTTGGTCCGCTGTGCCCAGGAATCCGTCGGGATATCATAGCGCCACACCCAGTCAGAAATGCCCGCACTTCCAAACGTGAAGATGGCATCCTGATGAGCGACGCACCCGAAAGAGGATAGGACACGGGGCAGATCGGCCACCTTTCGCCAACGATTCGTAGCGGGGTCGTAGCGTTCCACGGTGCGATTGGGACGATGCGCAAGGGACACAGTGTTTGCCCCGCCCACTGCGTAGATTTGTCCACCGACGGCCACCACTCGACCCGCGACATGGGCGGACATCGGGCTGGCCAGGACAGTCCATATTCCGGACTCGGGGTGAAAGCGGTACCAGACGACACCACCTTTCACTTCACCCAGGACGAAGACACTGTTGTCCATTCCAACCGCACCAGCAACTTTCAGGTTCGCGGCATCTGGCACGGGACCGAAGAGGGAGCGGGTTCCATTCAGCGGGTCGACACACACGACGGAACCAACAAATCCCACAAACACCGGGGTATACTCTGCAGTTGTGAACCAAACAGCAGAAGTCAATAAACGGGTTTTTTTGAGCAACTGCCACCGTATATCAAATCTGACACCTTACCGCATGCATCTCGAGGTCGACTTGGTCCGGAACACGCCAACTGAATAGCCTGCTGCAGTTGCTCACGCGGCACACCAGGATTCCGGTGTTGTTCCATCATGCCGCGATACTCCGCCAACGAGATCTCCAAGCGCTCGTTTGTCACGTGAGCGAGACGAACGGTGGACAGCAGCTCATGAAACATCGTTAATCGCTGAACGGGATCATGGCGTATCCAACACATCGCGGCATCCAGGACGGCATCTTCATGCTGAACGTTCAGGTCGTCCGAAGCCAAGAGCATCATGGCCTACAAACAAACCACGCGTACTATACGAACATTTGCATGACGCTGACACCCAAAACGCATTACATCCTTGTAAAAGTACGGTGCAAGTGGTACCGTGTTTTTGTCCAATAGCAGAAACTCGCTATCCCGTACAACACTGTCGAAATGTCGGAGAACGAGCTTCTTGGTCTTCTCAGCAAATGCCTCCCTCTGGTACAGATCCGCCAGACAATACTCCATCAAGCAGTTGCGGGGTTTCATACGTCGTTCCAGGAAAGCCTAGCAGGCCTCCGCCAGCGGTTGCAGATCGAACAAGATGGCAGCTTGCAGCAGGAATACCACGTTGCTTTGGTCCATGAAAACATCTGAGGTATACATGTACTGGACTACCCTGTGGAAATACGCATGTTGTATGAATACCGCGAATATGCACAATGTTACCATGATCCCTGCTGATCACCATGGATCGTATTGCATGTGTATAATCTGCACACACCGCGGAGATTTAGTCTGGAATGGATGTATCCCTGCAGTACTTACGAATCGAGAACCGAACTGGGAATCCTGGGAAACTGTATCTTCTCCTGGCGCGATACTGGCATGGAGGAGGAGGAGAACATCTGCCGGAAGTAACTGCTGCGAGCACTAAGAACCAGGCGATGTGCAGAAATGTCCCAAGCGTCCCCGTAGGAACCCTGCAGGATAATGTCGCACTGAGTACCGTCAGATTGCATCTTCCATAATTCCGAACCCAAGGGAAAAACGTCGGTGTATAGTTCCCGATCCATGATGAAATACTCTGGGGTGATAAATAAATACGGAGACAGAACGGGAAGGATCCACAAACTTCACGATGAAATATCAGATTAGGAAAGAAGCAGACCTGACACAGATCGAACAAATGTGCGCAAAATTACAGTACAAGTCTGGAAAAATCCAGCCAGCATCACAAATGGCAGGCAGCTGTTAATATTAATACAGGTAGTTTTGTACTTTGACGGTCGTACAAGTGTACGTGCATGGTAATCACTGTCTTGCATTCGCCATACTAAGCCCGCATCTTCTGCTCATCTTTTGCTTGGTTCGAACTTCGTAGCGGTGAATCATGGGCTTGGTTGTACTTGCTAGATGGATGTAGCTGTACGGCGTGCACGCCGATTCTGTGCTGTAGTATGTGGAGTGCACAGAGAAAAGCGCCACATTTTAAACTTATGCAGATCGTTATCATCATGCTCATTGCTCTTCTTCGGCAGAGATCGTTATCACCTCTCTCTTGTGTGGCAGTAATGCTAGGTGTTGTAAGGTGACCGGTGCGGCTGATAGCGCTACGAGATCTGCAGAGTATTAACTAATACATTATATCTCCTGACTGTGTATTGCTTTTATATTAGCCAGTTTATTAGCCAGTTTGCTGGTTCCTCTAATTTCGTAATTTAATCAAGTTGGTCATTCCTGCATGCATCGCGATTGTATATTTCCATTAAACTATTAGGTCGTTTTGATTATAAGATGATTACTGGCTCATTTTTAATTATAGAACCAATCAGCATTTTTTGGTAGAATCACTTTCAGAAAATTAATGGACAACTGTCCTGGACGGCTATAGCACAGGAAGACAGAGGAAAGACTGTCACAATTCACAAACGCGGTAACGCGCAATGTACCTGTATTAATCGCCCATCGAAACGCTACGGAAAACAGGAAACGATCGGTTGCGCCTGGTTGAACTATGCAGCCATTACATTTGGTCATATTAGTACTGGTACTGGTTTCTTTTGGCCAAGGCTTACCCTACCACATACAAAACAATTCGGAGATTAACAAATTGGAGTGATTCAAAAAACTATCGCCAAGATAACCAGCACAGCCAACACCGCCGGCGGTGTTGGCGAGGAGACGGTGGAGTCGACGGTGGCGGTGTCCAGAGCGTCACGGTGGAATATTGCAGACGGGCTGTCGCGTTCAGAAAGATCACCGAGACACCTTCACAAAACCTTTCGTTTTGCTATAATTAAAACAAATCCGTAAAATTCAGTTCAGTTAATTAAACTCAGAATACTGTAAAACACTGGTTAGATGTTAATCAGAGTTACTGGTAAATACAAATTTCAAACTAGTTAAAGGTAGACAGCTTGGAAATTATGCCGAATTTGTTTATAATAATTTTATTTATGATAATTATTATGCATTTCATTTCATACTTTTAATGTCCCAGGATTTACACTTCTAATGTTGAAAAGTTAAGATAAATGATCTCAAACTGATAATCCATAACTGAAAAAATTGATTAACAAATGTAACCCAGATTTTCTGAAAGTATCCTTTGGAACTCTGGAAGGAGCGCTCATGGAGAAAGACGGGATTTTCTTCATGGCTGTCCCGTGACTCGCACTTTTAAATCACCGGATAGAATTATTAGCCGCAAAAAGTTCCAAATATAGTTTGTGACTTTTAAAACGGAACAGAAAAATCAGAACCCAAAATGATAATTAATTTTACTGATTTTGTTTTTTTTGATTCCGGTTATTGACCGTTATTCAACCGCATAACGGCGTACCGAGCTGCATGTCTTTGCGAGTTACGAAGTAAGTGCCGTCGACGACGATTTGACGCGAAGCTGACAAGTTGGTACTAGTATATCACAATGCACCGATCGCATGCGCGTCTCGCGATTGCAATTTTTTTCTGACGCCAGCGCAACGCAAGCTGCAGTGTGGCATTTCTGCATATATTGCATACGTAATATTTTCCACTTGCGATATTTTCCATAATTCTGTAAAACTTGCTCGTTGAGCTCAAGTTTGATGTGATATTTTCCTCTGGGTTCGGCTACGCATGTCAAAGTAATGTCTTTCGCTAGCGGGGAATTCGCTTGGAACAGCGTGGATGTACGTGGAGACGATGGACTGC
>JAQGAU010001144.1:0-21165 GCA_034698045.1 Paramacrobiotus richtersi | reverse complement strand
AACACCGGATATCCCGCCCTCTTCCGCTTCCCCTCGGGCACCACGGCCAGCCCCTTCTCCACATAGACACTCCCCAATAACACCATCCCGATCCACAGCCCTTCATCCCCGGTGACCTCCACCAGCTTCCCGAACAGCAGTCCCCGTCGGTGTGCCGGGATATGGGGCAGCGCGTCCACAAATAACTCCCACACACTGCGCACCGCGTCCACCAGGGAGGGGGCCGCGTGGAGAATGGCGGGGACGATGGCGTCGATGATGCGGAGAATCATGTTGAGCGAGTACTCGTCCTCCTTGTGCAGGAGCTGGCTGCCGGTCAGGGAGAAGATGGACATGCAGCACTGCAGGATGGCGGCGGTGATGCGGTGGGCCAGGCTGGAGAGGAGCGCGAGACCGCTTAGTTGGGTGTTGAGGTCACTGCTGGCGCGGAGACAGTCCACCATGGCCGAGATGTCTAACTGCGCGGTGAATTCTACACGAAAATGGATACGTTATTACATAAGCACCAAAATAACATCGAACTGTGCGGCTGATCACGAGACAGAATTTTATGCCTTTATCTCAAATGCATTCCAGTTTCAGTTTTTATCATGATTCATAAGTTTCAACACATTCATTGTTCCAAATCAGTTACAGTTATCAAAAGACGATATGACGTCCAAAACATAAATATGTTCAACCTAACGATCTATCAATCGAAAGGAAGAACGGAAGTAGTGATAATTTACATTTAAGTTTCATTCACTGTCCCACTATTTAAATGCTGCGTTGGATCATTTTCGAAACCTGTACGCTGGCATCTGTAATTTGTTTGATTTAATTAATCACTGCATTTCTTAGAATGTCAATAAAATGGAACAGTTACTGCTGTCTACAAGTCCATCCAAGTTTTGACTTACACGCGCAACAGTAGAAAACCGTGTTACGCGCCGCGCTATGGTTACTTGTATTACTGTATAGTATGTCATAAAACGTAGAAGAGTGGCTTAATTTACGTTGTCGGGCATAAAATCGGCTATCAACTCCTTGAGACAATAATATCATCTCAAGTTACTCGGTATAGGTAACTATGCGTAATTTTTCGACGAGTGAACTCATACATCGACCGGACACATAAAAAAACCATTGTATCTGAAAACAAGATCATACCTGCAAATTTAACTACAAAGATAATTCATGAACCGTTACAAAATCTCTTCCACGTAAACACTCACCTTCGAGTTGTTGCGCAGTGCCTTGTTCCGTCTGCCGCTGGCAGTGAAAATGAACAATCATAAAAATATTCTGTCGCGCTTTCTCCATCTGCTCCGTCAGTTCTCCATCCCCGGTGATGACAATGGACTCTTTCAGCAGTTCACACAATTCCTCCACCAAACGCTGTACTTCAGTTATTTTCTTCTTATTCAGCAAAATCTCCAATAAACCATTGGCATGTCGCCAGAAAGTGACGCTTTTCCGCGCGGGATCATTCACCCTGGCCAGCGCACCGGACACTTTCCGTCGTTTTGGATCGGGAGATGTTGCGTCGGGTGATGGGTTTCCCTTGAGCTGCTGGAGGATCAGACCGGATGGCAATCGAACGTGCTTCAAATAGCGGCGAAATGCGCCTGTCATCTGAGGATTCTTCCTTTCAGAATAAACTGTCAAAATTTCCTACAACAACAAAACAAAACAAACTATAATAAACAATTCATATAAAACAAATTAATACGGATTTTTAAGACAGTTAAACTATGCAACATTAAATTTCACATGCTAATTAAATTAAATTTATATATTAAATTAAATTAATTAAATTAAATTTATTAAATTAAATTTATATTACAAATTGTTCAAATCACCATGCTGCGTTTATTTTCACTCTCAGACGGTGGAAAGACGAAAAGCTAGAAACTAACGTTTAAAATTCGGTTGAAGAGTCCATCCCCGAACTTTTCCTTGTCAAAACTCTGCACATTCTTCAGAATCACTTCCGCCGGTGACGAAACACCCAGTCGTCCCGGAAACCGCAGTCCCCTGGCAACAATCTTCCACACAACCTCTTCCACTTCCGAATCCCACGGCCATGATGTGCCACCACCCCGCAAGACGATGGAATATCGATCGACCAGTTCGTTGATTATCGACAGCTCCACGGGGTCCAGTTCAGCGAAATTACTCAGCAACTTGTCAACAATGGGATACAGGCGGGAAAGAATGTTAAACGACTACAAAAAGCGTCAAAAACTATTTATATTGTCTATTTCTTACCCAGTTCGTTATAATCCACAAAAGTAACTGACTTCAGTAGTTTATATGCCGCCACTACGAGCTTCTTGTATTAATCTAAGATTTCCATTTCACATGAACAGTGCCAGTACACTACGTCAAGTACTATGAAATAACAGTAGGAAATCTAGCGCTAACTAATAAATATGACAACAAACCTAGCAATAATAAAGAAACCACGAACGACGTTTAACACGAAAGAGTTTTCGTTTTCGTGATTTAATTTCTGACTGAACTGATCAATTTTTCAATAAAAAACTCTTCTAAGACTTAGCTGGTTACCAACATTATTTTCACCTCCGAATCAGCAATGTGCGTATTACTAATTACAGAAAGGAATAAAATCCATCTCAAGTCTGTGTCGTTGACGTACCTGTACAAGTCGCAGCGTCCTGAGCATTTCCAACTGCACCACCCGTTCCAACCTCCCGCTATCCAGCGGTCGCATCAGCAGCCGATCCAGCCAGAACTCACGGGTCCTCTCCGACCCGGCGGCCGCCACCGTGTCGGCCAGCACCTGCACCACCACAAACCCGTCCATCTCCATCCGATCCCCATTGACAACCAGTGCATGCAGCAGATCCTTCACTTCCGGCGAGGCCATCTTGTGACGGGCCTCCACATTCCGGCACAACTGCAGCGCACTGCAACGGATCGGCACGTGCTCACTGTGGAGACATGGAAGGATAACGGCCAAGAAATTCACCGCCGTTTCGTCGTGGAGTGTGTCCACCGGGATCAGTAAGGTGCATTCAGCGGAGAGAGAAAGGACTGTGTGCTTCAGAGACGGGGAGATGTCCGAGCTAGAGAGATGAAACATTGTTCGAAACGAGCGAATCGTAGCACAAGGGCTTATACGTTGGATCGCATTCATGGAAAACGGCATTAGCAAACATTTCTTGAGTAAAAGGTTAACTGAATCGAACAAATTTTTTGGAAACAAATAAGGATAAAAAAGCGCAGTACATAGCTATTAATGTCATAATCACCAAATTAATATTCGACAGAATTTCATTTCAGGTTTAGCAAAAGACTGCAGTTACCTACATAAGTAAACGAACTAAAAATGATTCTGTATTTATGAACATGTAACCACCCGTTTGATAATGCTTCTAAATCTACGAAGCAAGAAGGAATAGAAAAGTATAACAGAAAATCAGAAAATAACGTTTTGATACTTACCCGGCCTCAGCGACCGCCAGTAGCAGTTCTTCGACATCCTTCAGCACCTTGACCATTTTCTTCACATACAACACGACACTCCTCTCAAACACTCCTCGATGCTTCAAATTCTTCACACCTTCCATGACCAACCGCGCCGCCCGCAGCAGCACCTTCCGCGACATGCAATCCCCCAGAAAATACTCATTAACAGAGAACAACCGCTCCAGCCAATTCGTCAGCACGCTGCTCGGAAGTCGGCCTCTTTTCAACAATTTTATGACACTTTCGACGGAATCCTTGGAATTTTCCCGCGAATAGATCGAGACTTTACTGAGGAATGTGCCGACGATATCGAACAACGCACATCCGTCATTTGATGCCAACAACTCGGATCGTTCGGTTATTACCCGGATAAAAATGGATATGGTCAGATACGTCGTCCAAACAGGTAACTCCAAGCTGTTATTCGCTAACAACGAAGAAAACTTCTTAATGGCGGGACCGATCTGATCAGCGTGTTTGGCAAGCATATCATCAGCGACAGCATCCAGTAGACACACAAGCGGCGCTTGCGGAGAAAACACCCGCCTGGTCTGAGGGAAATCAATGGAAAAGGAGGAATTATCACCAAAGATGCTATCGTTTCTGCAAAAAAACAAGTACTCATTAATTTTTCCTCCTTAGCGTTTGAAACAACATCACAAAAAAACCTTCCGCACGAAACTCGATTAAGTATGGTTACTAAAAGTCGGAGCGAGCACACTGGTTCAAGCGTGCACTGCGCATTGTATTATGCAGCGTAACGTAGTACGGTGGCTTCAAGCCTTCAACTCCAAAGAATCGTGTGAAATGCCGTAAAAAATGGTCTAGACTCTAGATCTTTACACTTCAAGAAACTATTTTCAAATATCTAGTAACTGTTTTTCTTTATCACTACATACATGAAATGAAGTTTCTGAACTATCAAAAAATTCAGCACCAGATTAATCGACGAAATCTAATAAGCAAATTCTAAACCATACAGCTATTTCCATACGAGTACGGATATTACGAGTCAAACTTCAAAACATTTCCAGAAGAAAAAACACGCCAAAAAGCGAAAAAACTTTCAAACATCCATTCAGAAAATAAAACAATCAAAGCAAAAGTGAAGCAATAAAAAAATTTGCCTTTTTTGCTGTTTTTAACGGAATAGAAAACTACGCACCTGGACGATAAAACCATCAGCAGGAACGACAAATATCCCGCCACATCCGCACAACTTGCCAGAGCGCGCAGTGCCATTCCCTCAACTTCCGCCCACTTCTTCCTGTCCTGTTCCTTACAAATTCTGCACAACAATTTCCCCAAAACATCCGTAATCTGGTCTCCATAAGCTTTACGCAACAATGCAACGGCATGGTCATCGAGCAATGCCGCCACGACATCGGCTTCCGGGTCAGCTAGTCGCGCCTCCACCATTTCCCGGATGAATTCCGGACTGTAGTCGGTGTTCCCATGGCCGGATTGCATCAAGTTTTTCATGGAGTCAATTCGAATAACCGGATTCGGATGGTTTAATCCCAGAAAAATGGATGTGGTGCGCGGAACTTTGCCGATTATCTCCTAGCACGAAGATAACAGTTTAGCCTATTTTTTATTCGTAACGTTAAAAACCTTTACAGAATTTAATAATTGTTTGTATTTTCCATCCACTCCTCAGCATTTTACCAAATTCTGACATGCTTGTCGTAGAAATGGTAACTGCTGATTAACGTAGTACAGTGGCTGAAACCCGGGCGCTTGAGCATTCTAGGCCCTTTGTGATAAACGTATGTCTATGCAATTACAACCATTCCTTTTGCTTCTTTTCGTAATCGTTTCTTTCCACATAATTCATACATTTTAAATTAAATATTTATCCAATATCATGTGTGTCATACTAATGCCATTTCATTATTTTCAGGTGGATCTTGTCTTACAAATCCTATTATTTATTACCATCTACCGTATAATTCTCTATAATGTTTCTCATTTACAAAATATATGTTCAGATGTATTTGCTAATGATCTGGAGATTTACCTCGCTTATCCCGTTCATCAGTGTCATATCCAGCCGTTCCAGCAAATGTCCATTATCCCGTCCGCGTTCTTTCAACGCCGCATTCCAACTGGACGGCATGGTCAATCGCAATACCGACACAAACCGGCCCACGGCAACATCCACCTCCATGACATCCTTCTTCCTTCGCAACAATTCCGCCACGAAATAATTTATGAGTTCCCGTTGTCGTGCTTCTTCCAGAGGGATTTCGCTGAGCAACTTGTTCATCACATCGACAATCTGATCAGCCACGGTATTCTGTTTGGTTAGTAGGACTTTCGTGCAGGTACGAAAAATGACAGCCAGTAAATCATCCATTCGGTGCTTTTTCATCGAGTCCAAGAGGAGCTGATTAAAACGAACAATCAGAAAAAAAGTAATGCAGTTTCAGAAAGAATCACTTCCGTGTGAGTTAAACTTTCCAAGAAGATTCGCACATTTCAGCCGTTACACTACGACGTTCATATGAACACCAGTAAATCACAACAGCAGCAAAGTACATTAAGACAAAACGATCAGAAACTGAATTCGAACTGTCAATTGTCTATTGTACTGTAGAAATGCAATAAGATTCGCCATGACAAGGTTTGCAGTAATTCACACACAGCACCCTGGACTGGAAACGGTTCATTCAGTCAACCACGTATTCTTATTTATTTAAGATGAATTTCCAAACACAAATTCAGTAAAAAATTTTTAAATTCATACAGGAAACCTCAAGACATAATAATCACTTATCAAGAAGCAGAGCTTTATTTGCTAGCTCAGCGGAACAAAATAAAAGAATTCTTTATCACTCCGAACTAAAAATAATCAAAGGCACGAATCGCTAATAGTAAAATAAATCAGTAACAAAATAATAAAAACTGGCCAATAAATTAAGGAAAAAAAAAACATAATTCGAATAATACTCACTGGTCCATAAATAAAACCAAACAGAATAATAATCAGTAAATACGTAAAAAAATAGTAAATGATTCACTTCACCTGATTTATTTTCGCTCTGAAATGTCACCAGAATGCACGATATTA
The DNA here is from genome assembly GCA_034698045.1 of Paramacrobiotus richtersi. Classification (NCBI taxonomy): domain Eukaryota; kingdom Metazoa; phylum Tardigrada; class Eutardigrada; order Parachela; family Macrobiotidae; genus Paramacrobiotus; species Paramacrobiotus richtersi. The sequence goes on along the minus strand of JAQGAU010001144.1, from coordinate 14,618 downwards.
AATTTGAAAAATGCTCAAATAAAACACATCATCTCCGTTTTTTCATAATCCCCACCATACCTGGACAAACTTGTCACTGACCATCCCCTCCACCACCTCCCCGGGCAGATTCTCCATCTTCCCCGCACACACCGCCACGGCCTGCACACCCCACTCATCCCCATACTGCACCGTCCACTGAACAATCCCCGTCACAATCTTCCCCACCACATCCATCTCCAGGGGCACTTTCTTCACCAGCACCCCCAGACACCCGTACGCCGCGGCCCGGTACTCGGGGGACGTTGATTTCAGACACTGGCTCAAGGGGGGCAGTAATAGCGCCAGCATCTCGTTGTCCACGGAAACCGTGTGCAAGAGCCCAAGAAGAATCTGGATGATGGATTTGAGGAACACGTCGTTGTGGACGGGAGCGACCCACTGGTTGTGGGAGCGTCGAGAGAATTCGGCTAGGAGGAATTCTAACAGCCAGGGCTGTTTGGTCAGGTATTTGAGGAGGTCGGGCGTTTGCAGTGGGATGCCTTTTCGTTGGATGCCTTCTAGCCACGACCATTTCTTGTTATACTGCAAAAACACAGCATTAACTGGATTTCTATTTCATTTCATTGCACCGTCTTATGTCTCTTCAGCAGAAAAATACTTTTCTTATTATCGCGATGAAATCCTCTGATTTCGTGTTTACTATTTGAATTTTTTTCCATAATTGTGGTTTTACACGAAGGCCGGTTTTTTTTTCACTAAAAATCACCAGCGACATCCAACCTGAACCAGTCATTTTGTATTCAAAAATATTTAATCCATTTATTATTTTATTTATTTAGTCATCAATTTATTTAGTTTTTTGAATTTTCAATTTGGGTGTTTATAGTATTTTAATTACGGGTTTTAATTTTATTCGCGACTTTCAAATATACTCAAAATATATACTATTCTAATTAAAACAACGAAATGTCTTTATCTGATGCTCCATAAACAGCCACAGTAGTTTCGTAGTACAAGGGCTCGTATCATTTCCACGAGTGAAGTACCGAGTTTATCAAAAGCTCAAAGAACAAAGCTCAAAATCCGTTTCTGTAAATCCTCCACTCCCACTTCTTTTTCACACATCCAGAAAACCAGTGGAACAGTACAAGAAATGTCGTAAAATTCAGATCAGATTCAAGAAAAATTCAAATAAACACTGACTGAGACATCAGCTTTTAATTATCTTTCAGTCTCGTGTTTGGAAACATATGTAAATGAACAAAACAATGTGAAATAAAACCCAAAAGTAACCAAGAAATCTTAGAAATGTGAATCCGGGAAGCTCAAAAAAGCCATCAATTAATTTAAAAAACCTCCGTACACTGCAGATCAACTCAAAATAAATTTGGGAAAAAAGCCAGATTCATACTGTAAAAGCAGCGCAACGACGTAGTACGAAAACAAGAACGTAACATGTTGAAAATTCTCACCGAGAACTCGAGAACCTGCACCATCCGGACAAAAATATTCGTATCATGATACGGGAGCACCATCAACATGACAGCCTCGACGTTGTACTGATGAATATGAAACCGAACAATCAGCCACTCCAGCGCCTTGTGCGCCGGTCGATGGAGAAAGTACGGCGCCAATAATCGCAAGAACTCGGCGATATTCTCATCCAATTTGGCATTCAGCTCTCTGTTTTGCACAGAACGCTCCATTTCCATGCTGACCGGACTGAACAGAATCTCCTCAAACCGGGAAAACTCCTCATTCAGTTGCTGGAGATCGTGGAGACCCTCCAGAGAGATTTGCAGAATATCCTTGTAATCATACTTGGCCGCTTCGGCAGGGTCGAATAACAGGGACGCCCGCTTCTTGACGCCCCGGGCGAACGCGGAGGTCTGCGGGACGGCGAGGGCTTTGAGTTGGCTGGCTAAACTGGTGGCCATTGTCGGGCGGGAGGGAGTGCGAGAGGGGAGAACTCAGCGGGAACCCAGAGCGGGTTCGCTGCTTCTGCTTGTGTAGGACGAAGAACAATCAGGCAGATACAAGTATTACATTCCAGAACAACGTCCGAACAAGTAAAACCAACACTTCCCAGTGGTACAATACAGAATCATATGTGAAAAACAAAACGAAAACCTTAAATCTGTAGACTGTATTAAATAATTTAAATTACACCACGATGTTGATTGCGAAACAGCTGTCGAAAGGGGCCATTTGGCATTTAGCGATGGTTTTGACAACCGCCCGGAGGAGGTCGCTTTCGTTAACTGGCTGCACTGCATTCGGATACTGGCAAGACAACTTTATTCCCCCAGATTTCTCTGGCAGGGGCATGGCATGATGCATCACAAACGTACAACATCAGCAGAAGACTTTTTATAACTGAAAATAATTAATACTTACAATTAATACGTATTTTATATATTTTATTTCATCGCAGTTTCAAATCATATCAACCCAAAATCACTTAATTTTAAATAATTATTTAACTCCATTGTTTACGTTACTGACCATTGTCCTACAGTCTGCTTGCTTAATTATAATTCTTGCTTAATTGCCTGTATCGGTTGCTTAACCGATGCAGGCCGGCAAACGATGCAGACGATGCAAACTAGCGACCGGCTACTTTTGATACGAGTGCGCTGAAGTATTATTATCTATGGCCATGAATATTGCTGACCATAAGCTGATATTCGATATAGACGGGAGAAACCTGGAATGGCGATAGACGATTTTTGTCGGTACCATTAATATTGATTAATGTCTTCCTTTATTGGGTTACTCAACTCAGTCAATGTCTTTCGTTATGGGTATCTGCTACAATGGCATGCTAATGCATATGATCATGTCTGGTCCACATTATCCACATTCGCATGACGGTACTTACACGCCGTGCTGCCCCAACACGCGTCGATTTCATACATTTGTGGCTTTTATAATAATTTATTTCTTCTAAATTTGAGCTCTGGATAATATGCACGAAATGTACAAGTTAAGGAGTACCAATAATTATTGACGTAATACGAATACCATTAGAAATAAAAAACAATGCTGCGATACAAGGTTGCGGCACAATATCGCTACAATATTATTATTATACATAGATCTTCCCTATCATGCTTTTTAGTGCTCATATAATTATTAGTATTTTAAAAACAGGAGGAGATTTTTAATAAAATTGCTGAAATACATAGAACCCTGAAATACACACACCCCTGAAATACACAGAAAAGATCTCGTATGAGTTAGCCGCAGGAGGTACTGTAGGTCAAATAATTTCCTAACATGTATTTTTATGTTTTTCAGCATCCTGTTTTTTTCATGTTAAGTTAAACATTGTTGAATATATAATGAAGTAATAAATACTGTTGAATTAATCTCGAATAAAATTAGCAGTTTATTTAGAACGGAAGTTAACTACGTACTTTAGCATGCCGTTACGGTAATGGAGTTATCGCACTAGACCGTAACCGTACAAAAACATTATAAGCATTGTAAGCATGCAACAACTACATTATGTCGTTTTACTACATATTTATGTACGTACCGCACTTCAGAATTTCATCTCCCAAGAAATTAGACACCCCATCCAAATTAAGAATATTTACGTTTAAACTTAACTGGATAAACAAAGCTTAAATATACCAGTCTAATCAGAAAATCCGATAAGTTAAGTTGCGCCCGTCTCCGGCTGGCTACTGTACTCCGAAATTGTACGAAAATTGAAATATGTAAATATTCGGCCACTTTGTGAATGGCTTAAGCAATGGCATCGAAAACACCATGTAGACTTTTTATCGGCGGTGTTACAAGCGCCCCGTTACTAGTGTGTTTATGTGAAGAGCAGCAGTTAATTAATCGAAATTAATGACGATCGACAGTTGCATGTAATTTCCGCCTTTCGGTACCGACGTGTTGCCATGATACTCAGCGTTTCACGAAGCGGTAGATTTTATAACGGCCGCAAAATTAGCAACACTCTTGTTCGTGAACTGACGGAATCATGATCATTTAGTACATTTTATGGTTTGTTTAATCAAAAAAAAATCAAATAACGCAAAAAACAATCGTCTGCAGAATTTCGCTTACGCACAGTTTGCATTGTATTGCACGGCACACGATACTTGGGAGTATATACAGTAACGCGCACTACGAGTACATGCAACAATAAAACGCGATAACAAACAAAAAACTTGGTACAGGGAACACTGTCAGCACTAGCATCCTAAGGAACCACCCAATATGCCTGATTCATCTCCCTGTCAGGGAGTACTACAGTAAAGCAAGGTGTTTTCAAAAAGCAGCGGACTGTTATTATATTCGTTCTCCACGTATGCGAAGGGCAAGCTGCATGTCTTTGCGCAACAGGGTCATCCTTTTCGCGTGGATAGCGCAGAGGTAGCCGCTCTTGAAGAGACGCACAAGGTAATCTTCCGCTGCTTCCTATACAGTAAAGTTCCATATTATGTACAGCCATATATAGTTCCATATACAGTATCCATATACATGGGATTATTAAATAAGTAGCGCGCCAGAAAAAATATATTAAATGTTCCATATACAGCTACACTTCACGTACGTATTGAGACTGCGGTTTCAGACATAATAGTTATCCTATCAAAATTGCACAGCTTCTACAGATCAAATTGTTTATTCCATTTATCATAGCTATTAACTACAGCTTATGAAACGCGTGCAAGGATTTGTATAATTATAAAGACGTGCGATAAACAAAGCGAGGATTTTTTAATAATACTACCAAATGCAAAAATTACTACACAATAATTATTCGACCAAATCGCTGACAGTGGAACTGCTACATACCTGTAAGACAAGGGCAGCCGTCCGTCCAAAGCGCACATCCTTAATGGGACTGACGTTGTAAGCGGTTTCCCGAAGCAAACGCTGGAAGGCCCGTTTCGGGATGATCAGCGCACTCGGCTTCTGGAAGCGGCGAATATCTCGCTGGACGACAGTTCCCGGACGGAACCGGCTTGGCTTGGGCATTGTATGCGTCCGTGGAGTGGACATACGGGACACTTTGATGGACAATACGCGAGGTGATTTGCCATCCACCGATCTGCGAGCCATCTGCTTGGTTCGAGTCATAATTTGGCGCAATGGGAATATCCGAAAATACTCCGATTATCGAAAAGTTTGAAAAGTCAAAGCGCAGATTTGGGAACTAAACTGAAACATGACATTTTGTCAGTTGTTGAGAATTGCGATATGCAACATCAGCTGGATTAATGTAACTCACAATAGGCTAAGTGATCGTATTGGCCAAAAGTATGACCTGCAGAATAGGATTAGCGTTGTCCTGGTCGGATCGGCAAGACGGTGGGCAGTCATGCGCCTCCTTCGCCATCGACACCCCGCCCATTGAACTGTTCCATAGTGACAATAAGGGCAGACTTTAATGTACCGCTATGTTTTACTGGTGCAACGTTTTACTGCAGCAAGTACGATAATAATTATAAAATGTTTAATTCTGATACGCTTTCACTACTAAGCTTTGCAGTACTTTACTGACAATACAGAGTATTCAGATTCAAATAAAAACTCAGACAAACCGTTCAAACCAAATAAACTTGCTTTGAGAACACACCCATTTATTTATTATTTATTTTAGCAATAAGTATTGTTTCTCATAAACTGAAAAGCGGACAAACTGGGAATATTTTAATAATTTGTGTTGCATTCGTTATAACTATCGACCATGTGCAAGCATCTGCTGCATTGTTTTTCACTAGTTAGTACACAGACTGTGGTCTGCGATAGACATATAACTTATTGCCCACAAATTCGTTTGTACGCGGCGACGGCGGCGTCAACACATGACCGAAAACGTAACAAGGTATGACCTTTGCAGCTTTTTCTCCATTTTTGTCACAGCCTATCATTAATTATCTACTGTTTCGTCCGTGAAGCTTTTGCTTCGACCCCTAAATGTAACACGCTAATGGTGACTTGTGTACTATTGTATTATTCCCTTGTTTAAGTCTTCTGTCAGCCATTTTCAGACTTGCTCGCACGTAAAAATGTTAAAACATCGACTTTTCGGTAAACAACAAGAAGGTCATCATGCATCTTTCCTCGCTGGTTATGACCGGCTCTTCTCGTTCTTCCAGTACGAGTGTTTGCAGAAGAAGATCCTTACACTGCTCAACAATCTGGATTTGCATTGCTAAAAAACAGTTATCCATTTTCGCCAACTTCGGCTGCCTACAAACCTCTACCTTTGGAAGCTGCTTCCATACGATTTGTTATTCGTTTCACCAGATCTGCAAGAAACGCATATTACAGTACTCGTGCAGTATAAATATGTAAATAGTACAAATCAAACAGACAGACGTACTGATTAATGTACAAAATGCAATAAGACATCTTATATATTCAGCGGGTCCATTTTTATTGTATAATCAGTCGGTGTCTTTGTAAAATCAGTTTTTTAACTGGATCGCGTCGATCGGCGACATGTTCTTGGGCCGAAAGGCCGCAACTGTTTGTAGCTGGTCACGCGCGGTATCCAGCGAACACCGTGAATTTCCTTTATCTGTAGTTCTGACTTATTACTAATGAAAATGACACCTTTAATAAAATATCGAAGAAATCCGATTTAGAGAACTGCTTTGAAGGAAACTGTACTCGTACCGGGCGAACCAAAATGTCTGTGTAACAGTTACACATAACACATGTTTTCGGTACACCGAAAGATTCAGCTTGCTGCTTACCAACTTAAGCCGAATCGAATTTAACAAAAAATTAATTTGTTTTATCAACGCTTCAGCGCCTTTTTGTCAATGCGAGCTGCACGGTTCGGATGCATGTAACAGCGTAATGGCTGCAGCCACTCCACTACGACACCGCATTACCATCTCAAATGTAATTCTAGTGAAAGCTGTCATTTACTGCTATGATTGTTATTATTTACATAGGTTGTATGGAGAAAATGACCGCTGAGCCAGTCAGTCCACATACTGAATCGGTTCCGATCTATCACCACAACAAATCGACTTCAAAAACGCAAAAGCGAGGAAAGTACAATTAATGCTTTTTTTGCCCTTCTTTGTTGTCCTGGAATCATGGAACTGTAAACCACGTGCGTAACGCGCGTCCATGCACCCCCCTCCTACCGTGCAACGGTCTGTCACAAATTTGTGGCCCGCCCCGCTCCCCCCCCCCCTGGGTGCATTGCGTATGTAATTTGTGGATGGTTTTAAATTTCTTTATCTCCTGTTGCTCTATGTAGGTAAGTACTTCCTTCGCCTCGGTCACTCAGTGCTCGCAATCAGCGAGTGCACTTTCCTATTAATTATAATAATAGTGACCGACAGAATAACAAACATACATCGAATTCTTTTCGAGCTGAGTAGAGAGGACCTTCGCTCAGCTTCGGCCGAAAAGCTGCGACACTGCGATGACGCAGTCGATCGGACCAAAATACATAAGCGACAAACATGACCGAACCATGACCGAACTAGTAACTACAGCAGTTCATCGCATGTACAGTAAAGAGCAGATGTGCTCGAAACCTTCCCATAAAAAAGCGGAAATCATTCAACGTAGCTTTTTTGCTACATACCGGAAGAGGCCTGTTGTCACCACATATCCTACCACAGGGAACAGAATGCAATTCTGAACAGACTTACTGCTGGTCTAACTGTCGCTTGTCATCTAGGTGGCGATCTGGATGCGTTTATTACGCAGTGCAAAACTGGTATTTGCAGTTTATCAACCGAGGATGTAGCCAACTACGCTCCTCAGTTACCATGCGGATTGTGCTTTTTGCACAAAAATCAGTTCATTCACGGAGACTTGAAACCCGGCAACGTGCTCATGGATAGAGCAACCAGTGATACTGGAAACCATACCTTACGCATCGGAGATTTGGATGGCGCGGTGCGAATTCGTGATAATTGTGCCCAAACTGAACGCAGAGATCTGACTGGAACTGGCCCGTACATGTCCCTAGAAATGGCAATGCAATTGTATGAAGAAAAACACGAGGATCCGGGAATTCCCACCGATATGTGGAGCCTTGGATGCGTTGTTCTTGACTTGGCCAACTGCTCCACAGGAATCAAGGAGCGACTATTTTACAAAACGGTTACAAACGTAAACGGATTACCGGAAATACATGAAATAGAACGGCAAAGCTTGTCGGCCGATGCGTTCCTTTTTCGAATGTCCCAGGCATACCACCCCTTTGTCTCCGAGCTGATTTATCAAGATTTAAAGCTCATAATTGAACGCTGCCTGGTGCCCGCCTGCAAGGATCGAGCAACAGCCTCACTGATAATGAAACATCTGCAGAGTCGAAATGATCCTGGAAATGCCGTTGGTCAAAGTTAACGGCGATCGACATGATGTAACATTAGAGTGCACTGCATATGGCGATAACAAGTCAGAGAAGCCGCGATGGTGATCGGTGACAACTAAGATGTTGTACACTTTCCTTAACGCAAACTGGCAGATCATGCTTGGTCTGCCGATCAAAACCAGTACTACTGAACAAAGACTTAGTCTTGACATACTAAACGGTGCTCGTTTTGTAATATTTCTGTATGACACGCAGCTTTGAATAAAAAATTCTTGGTTGAATCCTCGCGAAATTTTTTTTATGAACGATAGCTCATTCGTTGTGATGCGGTAGCCCAAAATAATCGTTTGTTACTACTTGGCAGACAGGGTCATTTCTGTCACTCATACCACATGCTGGCGCATTTCTGCCAGTGTCGCAAATAAGAACCACATGTCTGCCTAACACGGCCAGTTACACTCTACATAAAGAATTTTTTACATAAAAAAACTGTTCACACAAAGAAATTTTACATAAAGAAAGTACAGAAATTGTAAAGGAATTCCGAGCCTGGAGAAGCTTGCCCTTCCAAGCTTTCTGGCCAGTGCTTACTCTGTGGCTAAACTGACAACGGAGATCACCGATTTTGACCTTGAAGTGTGTTGCGGCGTGGGCGTGATCGAGTGGCGAAACATCACCCAGACCGGTGTCCCTGCAGGTGATGCCACGGGCATCCAAAAGGAATGGGATCTTGTGATAATACAGAAAACAATGAAAGAGCTACAGGAGATACACCAAAACGACATTTCCAGTCAAGCCCGACTTCTGGCAGTTAGTAGGAAATAATCCAGATCGTGGCTAAAGGCATTACCTGTGGCATTGCTGGGCAACTTTCTCAACGATTCCGCCCTACGAACGGCAGTGGCCCTTCGTCTGGGCGCACCCATATGCTTATCCCACTCGTGCATATGCGGTGAACGAGCAGAAGCACGAGGTTACCATGCTCTGAGCTGCAGAAAAAACGCGGGACGAAAGAAGGCGCACGCTACCCTGAACGTTGTGCTCAAGCGGGCTTTCGCTTCACCCGGATGCGAAACTGAAGTCGAGCCACCGGGAATTTCACGCACGGGAATTTACGTAGGAATACTTTTACGGCTTCACTTAAACGGCGGCCATTCGCAGTTTTACCGAAGTGAATGCAGGTATTACGACGCCGCGCACATTCTTCAATCGAGCACCGTTAGAGTGTGTCAGGCTTGATCAGATCCCTTTTTTGCGGTTAAGCGTTCGATATCTTCCATGGTGAAAAGGTCAAAAGGGAGCTGGTAAACATTTACCGACTAACATATTCATTATGCAGTAAACACCACGATGCATCTGAATTACGCCTTATGGAAAGCTTTCGCCGATCATTCATCGTCGAAATTTATATGCTGTGATTTCAGGACTTTATTCACTTTAGAGCACGTAAATCTAGCTCGCAATCAGAGCTATTGCGGAGAAGACATCACTGAAAGGCACCAAATCACCCGAGGCCAGTTGCGATTATTCTGAAAGCATAGCGTATCTGGTTTGCCAAAGAACAGTTGGACAAGTACTACAAGTACCCAAAAGTAAAGATGTGGCATGTACTGCACGTTACAATCAAATATAAGGTTCTATCAAACTAACATCTGCTTTATAAAATTTGCTTCGATGAACGCTTTGCGATAAAAGAATTTACTGTAATCAAAAGGCAAACTTATTGAGCGATCGGACGGATGTCTATGCATGAGAAGTCCATGTCTGTAAAACATCGGACGTGTTTCCATGTTACCATAAGCCAGACTACTTTTGGTCAAGGTTTCTGTGCGACTGATGGTTTTGAATGAACCTTATTGATTTGATGGTAGAGGTACGGTATTCCATTTGTATGATGATGTATTCCGTCAGGGTTTTTCCGTTGCTCTTTACCGAGGGCGTATGCTAATATACGATAGTGATTCACTGCATCCGCTTCATTTGTGTTCAAATTTTTAATAAAATCATTGCATTTGAAAGATGTTTACTTTGCACAGACACTAGTTAGTAGTCACATCAGACCGAATAATATAAAGCTAGGGTAAGCCGCAGCACTTTCACAGAAGTTGTGGTTAGTGCAATCAGTTTTATTTAAAGAATCCATGTCACCGATACAAACCTTATAAATCACATTGGTCTTGCCTCATCTGACTAGATGGGGGTATCGAATCATGACGAAGTTCATGCGGATTAGCGCGCCGTGGTTACTTAAGTGCATAGTTAAAGCAGCGTAGGATAGCGTTCACATCAAAATGTACGCAGCGTTAGAGTGCTTCAAGTTTGATCCAGATCCCGTTTTTTACGGTAAAGCGTCCGTTATCATCCATGGTCAAGGGGACCTGGCAAAAATTTACCGACCGACAATGATAGAAAATATCTGAAAATGGCATAGCTGTCTACTCACTTCAGTGCGAGAACATGGTACAAATCGAAATTTTCGCAGGACGGAGACGATCATCATCTTGATATCGAAATAGGCAAAACCTAAAAAATCGTCAATGTTCTTATCAGAATCCCGAGTCGGATGCTGTACTTACGCATGCCGACACAGTTGCGTGGACCTTGACCAAAGGCCTGGAAAGTATATGGCTTGATGTTTTCCCTGTTCTGGGCCGAGAAGCTAAAATTGCAGCACAGTATCGTCCAATGTTTCCCGAACACTGTCAAGATTTCAGCGAGCCTACCGATCTGGATCGTATTTTTCAGGATTCGGCCAGTACTCCGCATCGTGATGCATGACGTAAACGGGAATGACTACAACATCACCTTTCTCTATTGTCAACCCGTCATGTCGCCAGGTTGCACTACATTCGCGCTCGGTTCGCATCGCTGCCGGGTACATCCGTAACGTTTCGTTGATGCAACAGTCAAGGTAGGTCATTTCAGCCAAATGATCGTATGTTATCTCTTGATTGCTGCCGAGAACCTGTTCAATTTCCTTGCGCAGCCGCTCCTGGATGTCAGAATGAGTGGCTAAACTGTAGGTTAGAAACGCCAATGTGGATGCCGTGGATTCGTAACCGGCCATCAGAAACACTACCGACTGGGCGACCAACTCCTATATAGAGATTATTGATAAGTCTTGCGCCTTAATTCAGATAACTCTGGATCCATGTTGGATTGAAACTTTACCTCGATCGATAACTTATAGCTTCCCGGCTTATCTAAAGTGTCTGGGGTAAGGTCACTGGAGATGACGTCAGTAAGGGTATCGTTCTCTAAAGCTGCTTTTAGATTGTGCCGGCTGTCGGCTGCAACGCCTTTCAAGGAGTTTAGCATCAGCTGTAAGAAGTCTTTTCTTGATTCGTCCTGTAAACGAACAAAAGCATTAGCTGCGCGCGGAACGTATATTAGAAGGATTTTATATACCTTGTTCTCCAGACGCAGTTTGATAATTTCCTTCATACGGTCAGTAAAAAAGTCGGTGCTGGCTTTGTTACTGGTTGGAACTCCGAGTTTTTCAGCCCATGGCAAAAGATTCGGGAAGTAAACTGAAAACGAAAGAAAATAATTTACCAGTCAGCATTACGTGGCGTTTGGGCGGTGCGACTTACAGGCGATGTATACTATTAAGGTCATCTTTTTAGCAAATGCGTTTTTAATGTGGTGCATGAATGTGTTGTTAGGATCATTTTGTAGGTCAACCTTGGTTGCGAAGAATGCGGATGTTATGACGTCAAACGTTGCGGACAGGTACAATCTGTGGAGTCATATTGCAGTGACAGTTATGCGGAACTGCAAACTAAAAAGCTGACCCGTTACTTTTTTGCCTCCAGTTCCCCTCCACTTTTGGCCAGAGTCGTCATGTTTTCCAACAGGGTGGCGCAGCATTCGTGAAGTAACGAAGTCATCTGACACGACACATTTGTAAGCGTACAAAAAACTTACACGGCTTCAGTTCGACAGTTTATATACCATTCTCAATTTTCCCGAAGTGAATGCAGGTGCTATGACGCCGCGTACATCCTGTAATCGAATTTTGTCATTGTCAAAGTTTCGACTGAACGTTACGTGCGTTACCTTCCAGTGCTGGTCCGTAAGTTTGGTAAGCGCCAGATTCAATACGGATTTGTTTCCGCGTTTGAAAATCTAGGAATAAATACTTATCAAGCATAATTACTAGTTACTGCTCCTAATAAAGCTTGTCGAAGTTCGTTGGTTACATACCCTTCGATTCACAAAATGCGAAAAATCCTTGACCATGATCAGTTTCAGCAGCTCTACAATTCCCACAGATTGCAGCTACTGGAAATGTGCAAGGCCAAGGTTTTACCGGTATCGGAAATGACGATAACTGGCTTCGCTCCTTCGAACACTCTGTACAGGAAAGCAGCGTTATAGTCGCAGTGACTGTTTCTTTCTCCTTCAAGGAGATTGTTACAATACCCAAAAACGCGACCAAATTTTCTCGTCCATTTTGTATCAAATTTTCCTTGACCGATCTATATTTAAAAGAAAACACACTGATATTATTGTAACGAATGGCTCAAAATACAGACAAAATAGTCTGGGTTCGTACTTTGGTAAGCTCGGAGAAGCGACCAGAGAGCGGATACTGGAATGGTCCGGGAACGCCTTTCCTCTGCCAATAGGTGTTCTTGTACGTGACATCACTGCAACATTCATAAAACATTCATCGGCAACTTCGGGTATTGTAATGAATGGCTTGATGCACGAATCATGGTAAATTTGGCTGCCTTACTAAATGACGTATGTGACCGCGAGCACTATGGCCGCTATTAGAAACTCCAGTAGCATTGTTAATTAGGCTATTCTCACGTAGAAAACCAACCGGCCGAATTCGGCTATATCAGTCCATGTATGCTAGTTTGAAACGTTCAGGGCAAGCTCGTTCAGTCTGTGATTATGTATGGTTGTGAGAGTTCTGATTCTTACTGCTGAAGAAAGCTAGCTGATTAAACTGCAAGCAGTGCATAAACAACTGTGATACTGGTCCATTGCTGTTTGACCCCTTCGTTCAGGTGAAATGATATTATATGGATAGTGCAATATCGAAGTATCAAGTCCAATGCAAAAGCACATGCTTTATCACAGCAGCAAGTCAGTATGCGATAAGCAAATATGCAAGACATCGCATGCATACGATGCCGTATTTGCTTATCGCATTTTATGCTGACCCGAAGCCAGTCGCTAGTAATTAAGAGTACAATGAGATTGTTTACTCTATATCCAGGCCTGGACGCGTGGACGAATTTAAAAAATGTACTTTCTGATACTGCATTTACGCAATGATGTTTGGGATGCTTTCGTCTTCAAGTATAACACAAACGAGCAGACTTTCCACTGATACATGCTGACAATCTATTCAAACACTTTTGCAGATGAATTCCCTGTGCTCATTAAGTTTACCGCTGGAAGCACTGTACTGTCGTTTCTGCGACAACCCCAGAAACCGTTAGGAATCAAAGCAAGTAACACTAGTACGCTTGCATTCTTGATGCAGAGCGACGAATACCGTTTCCGAAATATTAAAGCAATCTTTCGAAATATTCAGACTTAAGAAGCTGCATGAGTTCCTAAAGCAAAATACGGCTGCATTCAGCCAATACTTCACGCTGAACGAGAAATCTGTTTACCAGCAAACTGTACAAAACAATGGAAGCATTTTCTTAACCCCGTGTTCAGCAGAGCCATAAATCTTTGAAATCTATACCAGCACATTCAATTTTTTTCAAGGGGGGGATACGTGTTCCGAAGTAAAAATTTCGCAAGATACAAACAAACCGGCTGGTACATATAGATACCAGGATTTGTGTAAAAGCAGCGCCGTAACAAGGTTGGCAGTTTACACATTACCACTTCAGAACTGCGTTTTGTTTCAAAAATTTACATTTGACGCAACAGTTGTCAGGGACTTTTCCACTGCTCTCTCCGTAGCCTCACTGAAAACCCCGACGAAAAATGCGTTGGCTTTGCTTGGCGCTTCTCGGGGTTGCCGTTTCTTGTCCGTTGCCCAATAATTCGCCGCCTGTCGAAAGTCGAATTCAGCTACTGGTGGCATATTTACATGAACATGCAGAAATTGAGCGATATGCACTGATGATAAAGATGAACGGTCATCAGATTTCAAGCGGTTGTATGCGGATATCAGTCGCTCAACGTCACAAGAGTGTGGCACAGCAGAGATTATTCGTGCAAGTGCAATTCCAACCGGCCGGGTTTCATCTTCTGACAGTGCCAATTTCATAACTTCCCGGTCTGATAGAGATAACCCTTCAACTTTACGACAGATGTCGTAATATGCCATGCCGAATTCCTG
>JAQGAU010001143.1:0-21175 GCA_034698045.1 Paramacrobiotus richtersi | reverse complement strand
TCTTGTCGGCATGACCACCATCGTACTGGATTTATTGAGATATTTTGATCATTTTCTAAGCAAACAGCTAAAGCTTAATCTGCCGGCGACTGGTTTCAAGATTTAGGATTAAGAGTTATAATATACTGTACACTGCAGTTATGATTGTAAAGGAAATGATCAAAGAACGCAGCTACTCATATCTTACCTGGGTGAGCCAGTGAACGCAGTTCTCCACGCTAATGCTCTTTTTCAAATAATCAGACGCGGCGTTCTTCAGAATGGAGATGCCGTACTTCTTGGCTGCGTGTAATGCTGGGAAAGCCGTGCTGGTGTCGAATGGTCCTATCTGGTCATGGTAAATGTATCTACGATAGTATGTTAATATGTCAAGAAAATGCATTCCTTACATGACATTGTAATGTTTCATGCAGGTCGCCCGTATTTAACGAAAAGCCTCAAAAATGAACCGAAACCTACCTCAGTACAATATGAAACACTTCCGCGTCGATGTCGGTAATTGGTATCGTGTCCCTGGTCTCTGCGATACTTCCGAAGAACATGGCTTCGAATACAGCGCTACCCATCGCCAGCATGAATCTGTATGAGTAAGAAAATGCCTGATGCGTTCTGTTTCAAGTTACGTAACTTTTTTTACGCATTATCTACACATCTGTGTATTTGAAAAGCTTGTGTGACTGCACATTACTAATTGTAAGATTAACGTACCAAGCCTTGGTACTCACATAAATGCATATAAATCATTTAAAACACGAATGAAGTTTATTAGTTCTGTCGTCATCGGCAAAATCGGAAACCGGATGGGTAGGCTGTTCATTCGTATCCTTTCGATCAGACGTTTCCATCAGCACGTCGATGAAAACGGTTTTAGTTCTGTTAGCTGATAACAAGGCTTCGTAACCGAAGCTGTATCACTAGCTACGCGCAATTGTTTCCACAACAGACTTTGATTACGCACAAAAGTTTTGCGCTGTAAATCATCAGCTTACTTATGTGCTTTTATGTTAACAACACTCCCGTCATTCGAGCGAAAGTGAAAAGTGATGTCCGCAAAGGCTTCCGTAGACAGCACGTGCTTTGCCCTTTCTGCAACAGTTACTGTTTGGCTCTGCCATCCCCATAGACTGTCCTCGGTCTGGGATTCCTTCACATTAGACATTCCACACAAACGAACACAGTGCTGCCCGGCTTGGAACAAAAAAAAAACGCGACAAGATGACGACGATTCGAATGACCGTGAGCAGCGAGAGGGGCTTCCGATTTTGTATGGTTAGTATGACCGCCTGCTGGAAAATGCATAAGTTACAGGAACCTGCTAGTGAAATAGAACATAGCGGTACTGTTGATTTGATTTTTAATGGTACTTATTCTGACCTAATTCAGTAAGTGTACAACAACGCAAACGCAAACACGCGTTCAATGCGATATATAACGCATTATTCCAGCGTAAACGTACTACGGTATTTGTAACGCACATTAATCAGCTGTCCAATCCCATCCTTTCAGCCGGTTACCTAAATAGGGTACAATATTATACACTGACGAGATTGTAGACTCATTGTAGCATCATTATTAATGCGAACACTGTTTATGCGTACTTGTATACACCATCCAGTTCGACGCATGATAAGGAGAAGTGACTGTCTCTGTACCCGGGCAAAAGAACACACTCGGTATAAACATACCCAGCATTCCATCTAGTGAATAAGTTCCGTCGTTGCAAGAAAGCTATTAGAAACGAAAAACTGAGTCAGATGACGACCTTCTGTTAATCATCCCGATCCGTAAATCTTTACAGTGAGCAGCGCTCCCTTACAAGAAAAACCGGGGTATGCCCCTTATAGCATGCGCGTGTGAGCAATAGACAAACTCAAATGAGACAGCAAAAAACTGGCAACAATGAAAAAAAAAAAAAAACGCCGACATTCGTACTGCCATTATTAAACGATGTATGGTGGCCTTTGCACAAGTGGTTGTTGTTCCTGAAATTTTAAAAACTCGAATGAAACGAAGCAAACTCAACTATGGCAGTCTAGACAATTTGGTTTCAACCGGAAAACCATCTTTTTCAAAGTAGTTTAAAAAAAGATTACTACTAGGTAATCGCTCTCCGCTGATGCTGGCGATGAAAACCGGAGCGCTAAAGCTCTGCTTGTGTCCCACAGGATTACATATGCACTTCGAAATGCGTTCGAACTAAGGATGCACTCCGCTCCGCTCGAGGACCTATGCAGAATGTAGAATGCTTTTGCACACTGCATAGCTCAGATCTTTATTCCTCTGGTTTCCTCCAGAATCTTCCACTTCTCTTTCGCGGCATCAAATATTGCTAATTGTAAGGAAATGCGTATCTAATACCGTTTAAACATGGAACGTTTTTATACCGTTATTGGTAACCGGAAAGAGTCACTTTACGGTCACTGGTCAAGTGGTCATCATTCTAATTTCTGAAAGCTACAACTTGTTGTGCATGGTGCCTGGGTTTTGGATTGCCATGCGCTTTTAGAGCGATTGACTTTATCAAGTAGTTTTTACCAAGAGATCTAAGGAAATCACACTGCTGTAATGACTTTACGTTAACCGTCAAGTAAGGATGCACCAACGTACTGTACTTATCTTAATGCGACATATGAAAGAATCGTGAGTCTGACATAAATCACAGGTAATCCGCTGACGATGCGGGCAGAACTCGCTGACACGGATTCCCGGATAGACAAAACATGGATTCTTGACGACATATCGTTTCTTCTCCATTCGTTGGCAGTCGCATCTCGGACGCGTGGCCGATCTGATCCCACACGTGGCTCTGCATTAGACGATCATCCGTTGTTGGATTATTTGCTATCAATATCATAAATAACACGGATATGGAGCAACAAGTTGGCTGTTCATTACTCGCGGCTGTATGTCTTATTTTTGCATCAGGTGGGCAAAAAAATTCCTTGAAGATTGCTGTTTGAAACTATGAACTATCCCGGTGTATTCTGAATAGAGACCCTCGCGGAAAATGTCAATCTGCGTACCACTAACGTGGACCTACAGTACGGCCGCTGGAACAAATCCAGTATACCGTATTGCATCGATCCCGATTACTGTACGTAAGCGAGCGAACTGAATGGTTGTTATGCATGTTTATTTAATAATGATAAACCGCGTAAAATTAAGATCACAGAACATAATTTTGAAAACAATATAATTGCTGAATAACGCACCTTCATCCCTTAACAACATTTAACAGTATTTTAATGTACACTGAAATTTAAATTTTGACTTTTTGTACAAATTCGCAGCATCTACGGAACGGCCGATCATCGAGCAAGCCGTCCAGATCATGCGGGACGCACTTTCTAATCAAATAATTTTCACCCCAGTGGACTGTACTGACAGCCGTTACAAGATCCGCTTTTCAGCCTTGGTTGGTGGTCCGTAAGTAACAAACTGTTTTTATCCTTCTAGCGCTAATCTTCTTGGCTAATTTGTGTTCACAGTCGTCAAGTTTTGTTACGTGACGTACACTTTTCAGTGGTAGTGCAAACTCAACCGTCTCCAAAAGCTGGCCCGGCGTACACTTGCAGTTGTTCAAGAATCAAACCGAACAGGTGGTCACCATTGCGCGCGATGCCATAGGCTGCTCAACGGATGTCCACTGTGCGCTGAAGTTTGTTGCCGTTGTTCTGGGCAAACGGCTGGAGCATCTGCGAGGGAACAGGGACAGCTACATTACCGTTATCGACAGCAACATTGCAGTAGCTGTAGGTTAATAAAATTCTTAAAGTTTTGAGTTCTGCGCAGTCATACATTGCATCCGCTTTCAAGGATTAACGTTCTTGTTACAGAACACTTACAACAAATATACCACAACGCAAGCATACTGGAACATGTTTCCTTATGATTACTGCAGCATCACGGTACGAAGGAAAAAACAATGTAACCTTGATATCAGCATATAAGTGCTAAAATCATGAAAACACCGGTTTCTATTGCAGCACAACCAACCGGAGGAGTTCGCCGCCGCCGGCACTGTGGCGTTCACCGTTCCATCCGGGGCAGCCTTTCTTCCCAACTGCATCCCCAAACTAAAGATTATCAGCTATACCGACTGCCAGCTGATCAGCCTGATGTATGCTGTGGATAGAACCAAATGCGCGCCACGTACGTACTGTAAACAACACCATCCTGGAACTTGTAAAATATGATCCCTGTTTTCTGACTAGTTGACTGCGCTTCCCAATCCTGCGCAGCAACAACCATCGCCACCTCAACCACCTCCACAACTACCACTCCAACTACAGTGACAACCGCCACCACACCAGCGACAACAGTTACTACAAGCGACAGTACGACGAGCGCAACTTCAACAACAACCGGGACTACCACGACAATGGTACCGCTAACGTGTCCGACGACTGCTACCGCTGCACCAACAAGTACTGTTTAACTAACGACCAGCACTTATAAAATAAACTGATCAATACGAACGTCACTATAGCGACGGCACCTCCAACATGTTCCGTTAACTTTTGTGCCACCCCCACGCCCACAATTGATGAGGCGACGATCATGTGGAATGATCGATACTACATGTTCTCCGGTATAAGACTGCTACACCCAAACACTGAGACTGCGAAGAACATCAAACAAGTATTTTCCTTATAGGGGACTGTGCTGTGGAAGTTGATTTAACCAACAGGATCATTGGACCATCCGTTCCCATAAATTACGTACTACCTGGAGTCACTGGACCAGTTCGCTCCGTCTTTACTGATCAGCAGCGTCATATCACCTACGTTCGAACTGATGTATGTTTCTTCTGTATTGCATTGCCAGTATTGGACCATTAACCGATAATCGAGTGATACTTGCAGGCATCCGAGTATTCCTGCTGGTCATTCGGGTGTAGTTCCATTACACCTGTGTACGATGATACAAAGGTCCGATGGGAATTTATCAGGCAGGATACCGATGGAAACGTCGATGCCACCGGACCACCTTATGTCTTCTACTCTTTTCATGGTATTTTGCAAAGAATGCATTGAGCGACAAAAGTTCTTTTATGTTGAAGCAGAAATGTTACTGGTTTTACACTGTCGTACGTGAAAGTTTAAACATACAGTTTCCTCACTTTTTGTGCTATGATTCACAGCGGACATAAACGCCTATAAAGCTGACGAGGACGGGAGCTTCCTTATCGCCACCTTCGACCTGTGCGGAGCCGTTAACGGCAACTGCAAAATTACGCAAGGCTGGAGTGCTGCTTATATGGTCAGTACCACAGAATACGTGATAAAGACTATGGCGGCAAAGTGGGCTTTTGCCGGCATCGCCAGTAGATAGTTCATAAAGCAGTATGGCTGATCGTTGCTCTTCCGCTGGGGACAGCAGCAACTGAAATTTCCTAGTCGAGTTGTACATCATTTTTAATTTTGCTCTTTCCTGTGTGTTACTCTATCAGTTTGTGTATTTCTTACAGGTAAAGGGCGGCGCCGGACTAAACTACATTAACGTGATTGGGAAAGGCGACGACGGCAACCAGTATCTCGAGTCCCTGTTCTGGGCACAGGATGATTACTTTGTTTCATTCAGCAAGGGCGTACTGCTGTCCGATGCACTCAAATGTTCAACTGTCTAATACAAACGGGAGGGAAAGAAATGTTGTTTTTCGTTTGCGTTGACTGTGAGCTAAACATGTGCACAATGATGTGATTAATGGACTTTTCAACCAAGATGATTACTTTATGATCTGTGTGCTGTTCCTGTCTTTGAAAATGAAACGGCAGCTGAGACTTTTTCTAAAAATAAAATTCACACTGTAAAGTGTTACTTTGCTTTGATGTATCATTACATAATTTTCCTTTATTCTTGAAGGCTCAGCAGACTGTTAATACATAGAAGTAATCTTAGCAAAATCTCAGAAAAGTATAAGCACATTCCCAGTAAAACCCTGGCTGTACACCAATGTACATACGTATACATATGTAGACCATTTGCTACGGGTTTGCATAATCATTGTCTAATGTACCGAATTTCATTCATATGTATTCACACAAAAACATCAGTCTGCAGAATTCATTTTTTCATTCACGTGAAGGCTTTTGGCGAACTAGCAGTTTATTAAGCAGATGACACACTTCAGCGAACAATTGAATGCTATTATATTTGTTAAAACTTAATGACGTAAGAACTACAGTTAATGGAGGAAGAAAAATCTACGGCTTAATAAGAAAAATCTCAAAACCGTCGTGCTTACTCCGCACTAAAGCGGTTCTGATCTTGTACAGCATGCGTTTCTTAATTCGACGGAGAAGCTATTTTCATATTCCATCTCGACAACGCTGTTGGAACGGCATACGGCATCCGCAAACAAATCTTCCGGGTTGGCGATTTTTAAGCAGCCTCACAGTGCCAACAGTGGGCATGATTGTTCTTCCAGAAAACCACTCAAAAATCACAGCTACAGCGGCTAACCCAGTAGGCATGTTTTTGGAAGGACAACACATCTCTAGTATATAAATTTTATTCTTCTTAACTAAGCGCGGCTTTCCAGCAGAGACAGTTCTACAGTAAAGGCGCATCTTCTCGTTTAGAGTGACCTTGAATTGTTCGACTGTCAATCACAATGGCAACAGCGCTATCCGCCATTTTGCTGCTTGTGGGATGCTCTTTCTTTCAAGGTTGTTTAGAGCAACAGCAAACGATATCATTGAAAACTTCCTAATAATGACGGTTTATTATAGGAATACGGGGAGAAGGGTCGGTTATTCTCAGTCATCTGCGTACCACCAACGTCGACGTGTCTTTTGCTCGATGGACCAAAGGAACACCAATTCCCTACTGTTTTGATACCGCGTCTCCCTTGAGTAAGTACAGGGTCCTCGTAAATAAAGAAACTGCCTTAAAATATAAAGAATATTTGTTATAATCGAATGATTTTGTTTGCAGCAAGCACTGAGCAAACATTGGTTACGAGCTCCTTAAAAAAACTCACCGACACCCTGGGTAGCTGCATGACCTTTTCCCCACTCACCTCCTGCAGCAGCAGTTCAGCGTACAAGCTGCGATTTACGGCCTTGACGTAAGCAAGTTATGACGATGTCACAGTACGTAGTACTATACATATAGTTTGCATTTTGTTCCAACAGCGACGGCCAGACGCCTTCCTATGCTTTCCCCGGTATAAATCTCAACAACCGAGACACCCTCAAAAATACCGATCAACCCGTCGGATTGGCGCGCGATGGGACAAACTGCCCCAGTGATGAGCGGTGTATTATGAAATTTGGAGCCATCAGTCTTGGCAAGCGCAATGAGCATGAGCGGAAAGATCGGGATAACTACATTGCCGTCAATACACCCAATGTCCTTTTCCAATACACTGCAAGTCTTGGTTTGCATAATACAGTGTTTCCCTGTAGCATACCAATCGAATGGGAATATTCTGTTTAATAATGAGGTTTTCCTCCGCAGAATGCCTACAGACTGTATAACACGTCCGAAGCGTACTGGGGCATGTATCCCTATGATTACTGCAGCATTACGGTAAAATGACGTTTGCCACGATGACGTAATTCTAATCAGTTATCAACTTCTCCGGCTGTAGCACAATAAAATGCCGGATTACGCGCAGCCCGGAACTTTGGCCTTCACGGTTAAGAACGCTCCATACTGCATTCCCCAGATGTCGACCATTAGTAAGACGGACTGTATCCTGATTAATCGCATGTACTCCTGCGACTACTCAATCTGTAATGCACTCCGTAAGTGACAACCACTTTCTGCATCACCGATGCTCCGCCTATGAGTTCCCTTGTTACAGCCGACTGCGCGACGGTGGCGTGCCCGACAACAACAGTGGGCTCCACCACTTCAACCACACCAGCCTCGACTCCTCCGCCCACGACGACCCTTCCACCAACGACGACACTGGGATCGACAACCACCGGAACGACCACCGCCGCTACCACCACAACCGCCGCCACCACCTCAACCACAGCTTCCACTTCGACTACGGCTTCCACCACGTCCACATCAACCTCCACTACAACCAGCACCACAACCACTTCAACAACAACTAGTACGTAATCATGGGTGCATGTTCCTTCTCCGACATTTCAACGTGTTGTTTAACTGAATAGTGCCCCCTCCGTGCATTGACTTTTGCCTGGAGACAACCAAAATTGACGAAGCCAGCAAGCTGTATAATGGAAATTACTACATGTTTTCTGGTACGCTACCTAACGCCGCAGTGTGAAATCTCTTGGTCACTTATTTTGCCGATTTTCAGGAAACTGTATGGTGCAAATTGACGCCTCGAACAAGATGATTGGTTCATCTGTTAAAATCAGCACCATACTAACCGGTATCACTGGGCCCGTTACATCTGTTTGGACGGACCAGCGATCAATTTCATACGTCTTAGCGGTGAGATGAACCAGCACAGTTTCCAAGAAAAATACCAATTCCACCGACTAACCGTAATTGTTTTCATTCCGCATAGGGCACCGTGGAATACGTCTGCTTTGGCGGTAGTTGTCAGAGTATCACTCCCGTTCCAGCGTCAGATACGCCCAATGTCCGTTGGGAAGCTGGAGGTGGCGCTGGAGCTGCGTATACGACGTACTATTATGACCGTAAGCTAAGAATCTTAAGACAGTTTGAGTCCAAAGATCTGGCAGCTAACGGATGTTGCTCTACTTGCACAGCTACTGGTAATTACTACAACGACATGACCGGAAGCACCAACCCTATTCCGATATCTATCGCCATTTCTTGCGGCACCAACCCGTGCCTAATCGATTCCACTAAGTGGAACGCGGCGTACACAGTAAGTTTTCTCATTCGTATATGTTGACTCACAACCCATTTAAAGCAACTCGAAGTTTGCTGATTTGAGTACGCTTGGTATTGTTTGAAAAAGCGTAATGTGTAGTTAAAAGATCTGCTAGCAAATCTTTCCAGATAGATGGCAGTAAAAACTGAATCCCAGTCAAAGATGTGGTGGCAATGTTGAAATATTGTAATCAGTGCCGTGGGATTCATAGTGGCCGACTAAGAAAAGTCAGTGTGTTTGTGCTCGAATAACTTTCTAACCTCAAACTTCTGGAAAGGTTTGACAACAGATCTGGCACATGCACGTTAAGCTCTTTCAAACGTTCAAAATCCGAAAACTTTGAGTTGCATTGGTTTGTCAGTTGAAGACAAATATGCACGATATATATTTCATTGACAGTATGTGGTTTCATTGCACGAGATTAAGGAGAAGCAACAATCTTTGTCAATGAACGTTTGTCCCACATTTCTAACCGACGTTATTATTTAAAATGACATGACAACTTGATGTATGTAGATATCTCTTGGAGGCTTACAATTAACCAATGTAATCGGAACGGATACTGCCGGTACGACACGCTATCTGATGCCCTTGATTAAAACCGACGTTATCAGTCCCCCCGGCACTCCCGGCAATTCGCCCACCGGAACGGCCGACAACTATAGTGGTCTGAGCGCGGGCTCTGCTCTTACGCCTCTGTTAGGCTGTCCCAATCCGGCGGCGGGCTAACGGACAAAAAAGGAAACAATCCGTTGGGATATTTTGTATTGATTTACTTTGTGGAAACAAAAATGTTAAGAGTGGGACATTAAAACCAGCTAATGGAGCAGTGTTTTGCAAAGCCTGTGTCGGATCAGAAATCAAGCTGCTACTCACCAACAGATATAAAATCGTTGAGCACTTTGGCCGAGGCTATTGTTACAAACAGAAACCATATGTATAAAGATTCACTACCAAACTGAGATTATGAATTCCGGGACGTATGAATTTAAACTTCCACACAGCTTTAGGGAACGCGATTTTGGCAGCAACCAAAAACAGTCTTTTGTGATACTTGCTTGATACACTCACCGGCCTGGAATATCAGCGCCATACTGAGAGTGTAACGGATAGTACCATAGTACGACTGAATCAGGAGATAGGGGATCTCCTTATGAAGGAGATGCCTATCCCCTGATTCAGTCGTACTATGATAGTACTTAGCTCCTTTGCCTTAAAATTCATATGATACTTCAAAACTGCGTATTGTGGCGACTCGTGTATACATAATCCAACGACTTTTTTAGCACTTGAGCGCATTATATTGCAACCTAAGTTTTGTATAAGATACAGGCGTGACGGTTGCGGGAAAGCCTAACTTACTGTGTAGCTGGAAAAGTCTTTCTCATAGAAACATGTACTTTTCTATGTGGTCGAATTTTGAGCGTATTACCGATATTCCTCAAACAAATGAAATATTCAAAAGAATTTGGGAGTGCCTTCTGGGAATATCGCTGCATTTACAAGCGCGAAAAAACATTTTGCGGATATTTGCATAGATGTCGAAGAATTAGTTGGCATCACTGTACATCTTCCTGAATTTGTCTAAACTCAAGTAAAATTGTGTTTGCTCTTCATTATTATGTGTCAACGTTTCCACTGTTTGTGGGAAGATAACCAACAAATCAAGCGTATGAAAGAAAGTATTCCTTGTCTGGTACGCAACGTAACAAAAGCGTCATTTTGCCTTTCTTATTATCCAGTACAAACAAGCACAAATAGAAATGCTGACTGGCATTCTGAAGTCCAGCACTAGCGTTCATTATTGTTTATAATAGCCAGGAAATCGACAAACAGTATCCAGAAATCTGTTTGTGCGCGCAGCGTCCGCTGTTGCGCAGAGCGGCGGAAAGTTTAAACACATTTCATTCTCAAATAATTCAGCGCTTCACCCAAACGTCTTGAAATATGATGATTGTGATCATCCTTATAAACTATTCTCAGCCCGGAAGTACACTTCTAAAATCTTAACCTGAATTCAAATTTCTGAAACACAGCCACAGTTAGTGGCTGCTACACACATACGTAGTAATACTATAGCCAGTGACAGTATTCTTATTTCTTCTCGCCGAAAAACGATCCTTTCGCGCGTTGGCGATTTTTAAGTTTCCTCTGCGAATCGGCACCAGGAAGCCATTTTGGAAAGCCACTTAAAAATCGCAGTGGTCAGACGCTTTGGTAGTCCCAAAAGTAAAGTAAGGCATGTATTGCGTCAATGAAAATCAATCAAAATGCATTTGTCCTAAAATAATCGCTCATTCTCCATCAAACGCACGCGTGTGCAACCACAATCTGCTGCTTCCCTAAAGCACATTATAATATCATATAGCACCAAGGGAGAGCTAAAGTTGCGCAGCTGTGGTTTGAAAGGAGAATGACACTGTTTATTGTCTTGCTGTTGGTGGGATGTCCTCTCTTCCAAGGTATGCAAACTATAACTGAATCATAATGGAGCAATATACCCTATGGTTGCAGAAATACGCGGAGAGCTATTTACTAGTCATCTACGTACCACCAATATGGACGTTTCCTTTGGCCGATGGACCAAAGGGACACCAATTCCCTACTGTTTCGATACCACGTCACCATTAAGTAGGTACTTAATGATAAGACTGGCGTTGGTTGTTTTGGTTTCAATTTTTAGTACTGACATAACTGCAGTAGTTATTTTAACGCCAGCTTCGTTGTACTACTACATTTCCAATAAATTATCGCTTATACATATTAAGATTGGTACATACCATGAAACTCAAAAGGGGCTTGTACTGGTTTGTGACATAAACTTCAGCTTGATGTCTGTGTTGTATCGTTTATTAAGAATGTTTATTCGTAACATACTGGACTACCGGCATATACTTGGCAGAAAAAAGTCACTTCTGCCACAGACACTTCTAGACAAAAGCACTTCTGCCGCCCCGTGTGCAAGTTCTGTATATCAAGATGTGCAGACCAATACGAGTTTTAAACAAACATTAGCTTTCATATCTGTCATTAAGATTCATATTTTTCAAAGATGTCCATTAAATGTAATGACGCTTACGCTGAACTATTTATGGTGTTGAATGCAACTTTTCTATACGAATGGGTCGACCAGTAAGTTTGCACAGGGGTTGCCAAAAATGCTCGTGCATAAAGTATGAGTGGTAGAGGTGGCTTTCTCTGTCAGGTACTAGTATCCTTTTTTTGCAGCAAGCAGCGAACAGTTACTGGTGACGAATACCTTGAACAGCCTCGGAACGGCACTGGGCAGCTGCATGACCTTCTCGAAACTCACCGACTGCACCGGTTCGACGTACAAGCTTCGATTTCAGGCTCTAACGTAAGCCGAAGAAATAAGTTTTTACCATCTGCTCTGCTAATCAACATTTTGAACAGAGATGGTTCACCCTCTAATGCCTTTCCCGGTATGAAGCTGAGTATCAAAAATGGCGGGGGTACCGACCAGATCGTAGGATTGGCACGGGATGCGACCAATTGCCCCAATGATCCGCGTTGTATCATGAAACAGGCAGTCATCACCTTAGGAAAGCGCAATGAGCATGAGCGTGGAGATCGCAATAATTTTATTGACGTCAACATCGCAAATGTTATCGCGCAGTACACTGTAAGTTTCGTTACTTTCTGCACGAATTTCGGTGCCTTGTGCATCTGGAATCCGCTGTACAATTACTGAATTCGAAGCAAACTATATAAACGTATTCATAACTGAGCAAGACATACGTGCTTGAATTAATACGTGGTAGAATCTGTGTTTTCTGTTTGACAGGATCTCTTCAAAGTATACAATTCAACTACTGCCTACTGGAGCACTTATCCCTACGACTACTGCAGCATTACGGTAACATAATATTGTGCATTACAACTTCGTACCGTGTTTATGTCGCCACTTGCAGCATAACAAAATGACCGATTATGCGCAACCCGGAACCATGGCGTTCACCGTCAAGAACGCTCCATACTGTATCCCGGAGTTACCGACCATCAGCAAAACCGACTGTCTGCTGATCAGTCGCCTGTACAGCTGCTCGCTAACAACTTGTGATGCTTTCCGTACGGCAGACTACTTCCGAGAATCCATACAAATCTGAGCATAACATAACTTGTTTTACAGTCGACTGCTCAACGGCGACTTGTCCCACAACAACACTCGGAACCACCACGTCAACCTCAACTACTACGGTGGCAACGACCGCTCCAACAACGGCCACAACTAGTACCGTGTCCACAACAACAACTGCGCCCACCACCGCGTCCACAGCCACGTCCACAGCCACGTCCACAACGAAGTCATCTACTACCAGCACGACAACCACTGCAACGACTACGAGTACCTGATCATTTCCACAATTCTTTATTACGCAATTACATAATATGTTCATATTGTTGTACTAGTTGCCCCTCCATGCGTCGACTTTTGCCTGGAGACAACACCAATCAATGAAGCCAGCAAGCTGTTCAATGGGAATTATTACATGTTCTCTGGTAAAACACAATTGTACATGACTGTTAACCATGTGTTTATTAATGAACAGTTGTTACATCTATAGGCGACTGTATGGTGCAAATTGATGCTGCAAACAAGCTGATCGGTCCATCTGTGAAAATCAGTACCATACTGCCAGGAATCACCGGCCCGGTTACCTCTGTGTGGTCAGACAAGCGGTCTGTTTCCTATGTCCAGACTGTAAGAAGCGCAAGCGCAAAGCCTTCCCTAAGGAATCTTCGTGTTTTTGTATGGTTTAGAGCACCATGGAATATGTCTGCTTCGCGAGTAGCTGTCAGAGTATTAGTCCAATTCCGGCCGCGGATTTGCCAATAGTTCGTTGGGAAGGGAGTGGATCAGTGACCTATTCGTATTTCCGTAAGCTGAAACCAGTATACTCTATAAACCGGTCTGCATTCTGGTTGATTTGTGTCTTTGTAGCCAGTTACCCATCACTCGGTCCCATCTATTTCAACGACCTGATCGACAGCTACGCTTATTCAACAAACGTGATTTTATGCGGTGCTGGTACACAATTATGCCTGATGAATGCTGCAAAGTGGAGCGCAGCTTACACCGTAAGAGCCACTCTTACACATAAAAAACATTACCCTTGACTTTGTTAGCGTCGCAAATGGGTGTAGATATCGTTCGCTGGGTTGCAATTGACCAACGTAATCGGAATGGATCTCGCCACCGGCAACCAGCGCATGTTTATGACTATGATAAAAAGTGACATAATACGACCAGGGAGTGCCTTGCCTGGAGGTATAGGCACCGGTACAGCGGACGATTACGATGTCCTGAATTTGGGGACACCTCTGACTCCCTTATTAGGCTGCCCCAATGCGGCTGCTGGATGATGGACAAAAAGATGATTGGCAGCAAACGCTTAACTATTTGGTTCAGTTGTAAGCTGAGGCACAGAGACGAAACAGTGCATTTGTATTGATATTCTTTCGATCAGAATTTACCTATGAAGCTATGACGGAAGCTTGCGAAATGTACGGGCACAATAAAACTGAATCGTGGGTGATTGCGTTGCTTTTACAAGAGTCTGCGAACTGTTGTGATAGCTGAACAACAAATTCTATTAGAATGATGTACAGTGTACGTATCAGAACAGAGATTTACCTGCCGTTGCATTTACCTGCTTATATATTACACATTCAGTAACAGCTAAGCTGGACGTGTAAACATCTAACTGACCATAAGACGTAGTCGTTTAAATTTATGCGGAATGCAGCTGTTTATTTATAACGAAGCTTCTCAACGAAATGTATCACAGTTGACCGTAATTCGTGCAGTTGGAAACGGAACTAAAACTGAGTATCGAAAGGCACATTCATGAAAAAGGGATTCAGACCTGTATTACTTTACACGCCTTCGGTCCAACACAAATCAGCAGCGCTTTCAGACGTAAGATTTCGCAATTTATATTTGCCACAATTAGCCCCGTACTCTTCTCGACGAAACGTTAACCTGCTTCACGATCAAGACGGTATATCAGGCAGTGTACGATACATACTTTCTAACAGCAAAAAAAAAGCACTCACCGTACTTGCCGTACTTGATAAAAGCTGTAACTTCAAGGTTTGTGATGACTTATGGCTCTAGCATAACTGTAATGACGAATGACCCATTCTGGTAGCCTGCTTTATTATGCACACTTATTAAATTTTGCTGTCTCGAAAAAATCCCATATTTTAACGTCTTACCCTTGTTTCGTAACCGGGTTATTCTGTCAACGGCCCAATTATAATTCCTGAGAGCCATTTTGGCCCAGTTTCAGTTTCTTGCTCATGAACTGTTGCAGTCGTATTTAAGCGGACAACCACAACAAGTGCGACACACAATCTTCGGTATCGTTAGTACTTTCATCCGTTAGTGAAATCTTGTCCATCATGCTTCCATTTATGATAACCATTGCAATCATAACCTTGAAAACAGGTATTCAAGTCTTCTCTAACAAATTCCAGTTTTCCGTACTGGATTACGGTTTTGCAGCTCATGGAACGATTAGCCCACCGGAAACGATAGGGCGCGAAGGCAGCGTCACTATCGACAGTCGATTCGGACGATGGAATAAATCAGCCATTTTATACTGTATCGATTCCATCTACAGTAAGAAGACCACTTAAACCTCTGCGATCTCCCCTGAACGTTTCCTTTGCTTGGTCCATCTAGCTCCCGAAGAAACAGCGGCAATCAACAAAGCAATCGCGACAATGTCAGCGGCCGTCCCTTGCCTCAACTTTGTTCCAATTCCCTGCATGGATGCACAGACGAAAATACGGATAACACCATATACATCCGCGAAATCGTAAGTATCTGCATTTTCTACGAAACATATGGATGATGGCTAATACCGTGACTACTTTAAGGAACATGTTATCGGCCGTTTCGTTCAGCTATCCCGGACGTTACAACGAGCTGGCGAAGAATGGATCGGACCAGATACTCGGCATTGCTCGGGATGCTCACGCATGCTCGTTAAGTGCCCGCTGTGTTTTG
Organism: Paramacrobiotus richtersi; assembly: GCA_034698045.1. Lineage (NCBI taxonomy): Eukaryota > Metazoa > Tardigrada > Eutardigrada > Parachela > Macrobiotidae > Paramacrobiotus > Paramacrobiotus richtersi. The sequence continues at coordinate 5,312 of JAQGAU010001143.1, read as the reverse complement.
AAGTTCCTAGCGGTACTTCTGGGCAAACGCAATGAACATCAACGCGGTGATCGCGACAAGTACATCACTGTGAACGAAGACTCTTTAATAATCCCGGTAAAATCATCTCCCAACAAAACTATTCAAGCTCATTGATCTTTTTACTTGCAGTCAACATACAGGCAATACAGTACGAGTGAAGCATACTGGCAGCGCTTTCCATACGATTACTGCAGCATCACGGTAAGTGCTGTTTTCCGCAAGGTTTTGGTCAAGTGCTTTGGTTTAAAATGAATAATAAAATCCTCTTCATACAGCACAATCAACCCACGGATTACGCAATCGGTGGAACGCTAGCTTTCACGGTAGCGCCCAGCTCGAGACCGGGTTGTGTACCCATGCTGGAAACGATCAGCAATACGGACTGTCGGCTGCTTAGTCTGCTGTATCAGTGCGATGAATCCCAATGTGCTTCCAGTAAGTTTAAAACATCTTTCTGCTGTTGTGTTGCGCTGGGTCAATGAGTTTGCATCAGTAACGGCTAGCAACGACCGAGTACATTGTGTCACAAATGGCCTAAAATATTACTACTGCGTACTTACAAGTCAGTGCGTAGTAGTACTAGTCTGCACTTTTCCACAAGTTGCTGCAGTATTTATTCATTGGTTTTTCCCGTTTGTCTGAATCTTTTGGCTCAAGTCGTCCAAATGAACTACCAGCAACTGTTGGTATAATTCTATTGTTTTTTTGCCAAGATCTAGAGTCATGGCTTGAATTTCATCTTGGTATTCGCAGTCCAGAATCAGTACTATACTTTCCTCTTACTTTTCATAATCAGTAAGAATTCTAATTCTTGAGAAAAATCCGAAATGAAACACACCCTGCATATCCAACAACAAACTTGAAATGTGGCATTGTTGCAGTGGATTGTGCCAGTCAGCATTGCCCGACCAAAACCGGCAGCCCTCTCTCACCGCTAACTCCGCCAGCCGTTCCGAACAACGCAACAACAACCGCCGTTACAACCGGAACTGTGGACACTTCCGGTACCAGTACCACAACTGATGCCACCAAAATACTGTTAAATCACTTATTCGTGTGTTTTTGTACAGCAGCATCATCGTGTCCAGTTAATTTCTGTGATCCAAACACACCGAAGATCGACGAGGCCTCCATTCTGTATGATAACCGCTACTTCCTGTTATCCGGTGAGAAAGGGAGAATTTGATTTACGAATTCGTCAGTAGATGTGCTGTGATTTATTTTGCAGGAGACTGTGCCGTCCAAATTGACGAGACCAGTCGAATCATCGGGAAGTCGATTAAGATTAGCACTATATTTCCTGGAGTTATCGGTCCTGTTAAATCAGTTTGGACCGATCAGATGACCGGGGTGACCAGCGTTGTTACCGATGTAAGACTAAAACTTTTTTCAATTTTTGTTGTACGGAAAATATTAGTAGTTTGTTCATGAAACGTACTGATTATGAAAACAATGCCTTTTCTATATTTGTAGACGGCCCAGTACGCCTGTTTAGCATCCGGCTGTACATCCATCACCCCAATGGCCGCCACCCCTAACGTTCGCTTTGAGTTTGCCTTCCTGAACGGCGTGCAGTATGAGTCGTACAATTATGCTGTGTCAGCCGCGGACAATGCAACCGGTGAGTTAATGTGGTAAAACTATGTGCTTATTAATGAGAAAACATTTGCAAATGCTTTAGATAACATCTACACCAATGAACAAACACTGCACCAGAAACCCGTCAACGGCATAGCATGCGCTTCCTCGGCTGCTTCACCATCCGTGCCGTGCAAGATCACCGGTTCATGGAATGCTGCCTATATGGTAATGAGCAGTGAACAAACCTTCTTGAAGGTTATAAAGTATCGCCCTAAAGTCAGATGCGAAGCGCCGCCTGGAGCACATAGTTAGATTTTGTTCTGGAGTGGCATTTTTTCCACCTTTTTGCGAAAACATATAAGATACGGTGTATGCTAGCTAGGTCTTAAGTTTTTAAACGATTCCAATATTTCCTACACGTCGCGTTTAGATGTCGATGAATTCTCCTGCATTCACTGATATTGAACAGAATATCGCTGACACAAAAAATAAGGAACTCTGTACAATCAGTGCGTATTTATAATATTCGCGCCCGATCTGCCGTTAACACATGGTACTTGATGTATGGCTTTATGTGCGATCCGCTAAACTGATTCTACCTCCTTCGCTTCGCTGCTAAGAAACAAAATTCTTGCTTTCCATTTGTTTTTCATTTGGGCTTTGCCAGCATGGAACATCTTCCTTGTATTTCTAGATTCGAGGCCCGTCGGGATTTAATGTGGTTGCTGTGATCGGCATGGCGGGAACCAGTCAGTTCCTACAAGTCATGAGACACACTGGCACTGAAGCTGCACCGGATACCTTCCAGTTCTTAACGCCCGGAATACCACTGCGTGATGTTCTGCAGTGTCCGCCGTAATGGTTTGGTAACTTGGTTCATAAGGGTGTCTCGTTGTAAATAACTGTGCGGAAGTGTAAAAAAATGCGGCCGATTGTGGAATTGTGCAGCCTGTACATAGTATTATGTACATGTGACACTGGAAGCTAAAAATTATGAGTTAAATGGTTGGCTGAAAAGCGATGAGTTTAGTATTTTGATTAATAAAAATTCAAGACCATCTCGAAACGCAATCGAATGCAAGAAAATCTGCCAAGTACGCACTCGTGCAGATAGCGCATGTATGTCGGTTTGGCGATTATTAATTGTCCCTGTTCTTGGAAACTGACCCAAATATGACATATCTATTAACTTGCTAATCAAAATTCGCACAACAAACAAAGTGAAACGAACAAACAGGAACGGTACATCCTTGAAAAGGGTCAGGTCGGCTGTATTTGTGAGGTCAGTCTGACAGGGTCGCAGTTCTATTCAAACGAAGAATACCTGCTGCAACGATGGCTAGTCAACTCATTATCATTACGGCGTTGGTTGGATATTTGGCGCTTCTGCAAGGTAGCTGAGTTTTCTTGAAGGTTTTGTGAATCCATTCGCTCCTACGGTTGTTGTTACAGGAACCGTTGGACAACGATTAAGAACGACCAATACAGACAGCAAATATGGACTATGGAATCGGAATAATATTCCGTACTGTTTTGATGCAGGATTAAGTAAGGCTAGGCAGTATAAGTTACATACGTATTTATGAACATTTCGTTCCTGTTTTTTTTTGTCTGTCCCTTGTTTTATCGAGATTATCGTACAGAATCTGATAAATGCAGGCTTTATTAGAGTATCGAAGAATTCTGTAAAGAATGCTGGTTGAAAGGTCATACTTTCTGAACGCAAATGTCCGTCACAATACCCAAGATCAAGATCTTCGTGTGCCGATATAATATATGATTGTTTGATGATAACATTTGTTGTTCTTGTTTCTGCTTAGCTGCTGCCGAGAAACTAGTTGTCGCTCAAGCCATCACTGACTTTACGAACACCCTCAAGAACAGCACATATGCCGCCTTCACCTTTACCGGTCCTGGCACGTGCGGTGCTGCTGGATTCAAGCTGAAGTTCACGGCAGCAGCGTATGTAACACAGTGTTTGATCCCTCGTGTCCTATTTCTTCATAGCAGTATACAAAATGTGAACAGCGACTTAACGAATGTACTCGGAACGTAGATTTTCAACATGACTGTTGAATGGAATTTGTGACAAATGCACGAACTGATAGATAGGCTACGATGATTTTTCACTGCCCCTGTTAGAGCATGCAGTTCACAACGTCACACATCAGAGTTCGCTACCATACTGTATTCTTTGTAGGAGCGGTGAGCCGTCTAACGCATTTCCCGGGACAAATATCGCGTACAATCAGACTGGCATCGTGGATCAGCCGGTGTGGCTATCGCGCGACGATGGCTGCCTAAGCGATTCTCGCTGCGTACAACGCTGGATTGTCTATTCGCTGGGCAAACGCAACGAGCATTTGCGCGGAAACCGCGACCTTTACATTACAGTGAATTATGCCAATATTCCTTCTACACGACAGGTTGGTGACGGAAGTACGTTTGCATAAGTTTGCACAGAAAAATCACTGTTTACTGTATGTACAGGCAAACTTCACCAAATACACGGGGATTAATGATGCCTATTGGAACGGTTACCCTTATGACTACTGCAGCATTACGGTAAGTTCGCGTAACGACCACAGAAACACGGATACCGGGCGGTGATCGTTTGTGTGAATTCATCCGTCAGCGTACATACTGAAGTGATAGCTTTTCACTGCCTGTAGTGGAGTGGCTATTCGCCTTACCACGATTTAGGAAAGATGGTGGTGATTCTGAATTACGGCTGTTCTAATGTAATCGATGGTCAGTTCTCATAACGAGCGGAAGTGCGTAACACAGGTTGATCGAGTCTGGCACGCGTCGCAGAGGTCATTCGACATGATAACCGCGATGAAGTGGGTACACACGTTGTAGATCTGGTACACGTAGAACACGGTAAACTGTTACTCGACATCCGCAGGATGCGGGGAGCACGTTTATTAACACGGAAAGGCACGAACCAGATTACAGACACTGGGGATAGCCAAGGCTAAAATTGGTTCTCAAAAGTTAACAAGTCCACGTCAATCCAGATGCATTACTCATGAGAAGGCTGGTCTAAACATTTCCAGTTGAGCAGTTACCAATCAGAAGGATTACTACGGCTACAATACTATGTTTTTGCAGCACAACCGGTATGGCGACCTTGCCAATCCTGGCACACAGGCCTTCACTCTCAACAGCACCAACGCAGCCGGCATGACCTGCCTACCGCAACTGCCAACTATCAGCCAAACAGACTGCAACTTGCTAGCCTTGTTATACGTTTTCCCGAAAACGTTTTGCTACGTCATACGTTAGTTTGCCGAATTTTGCGTTTTACCAACATTTCAGCTACTTCTAATCCTTTTGCGTTGTATCTCTATAGCGGTTTGCAATAATACACTGTGCCTCCAAAGCACAACAGCGCAAACCGGAACATTGCCCGTCTCCACAACACCAGGAACAGGAGCAACGGGTACATCAGTAGCATCAACAAGTCCGGGGGGATCGACACCTGTTCCAACCACAGGACCCTCAACGCCTTTTCCAACAACAGGACCCTCGACAGCTGTTCCAACAACAGGGCCCTCGACACCTGTGCCAACAACAGGACCCTCGACAGCTGTTCCAACAACAGGACCCTCGACAGCTGTTCCAACAACGGGACCCTCGACAGCTGTTCCAACAACAGGACCCTCGACAGCTGTTCCAACAACAGGACCCTCGACAGCTGTTCCAAC
>JAQGAU010001142.1:0-21186 GCA_034698045.1 Paramacrobiotus richtersi | reverse complement strand
GTGACATGGTGTTGTGCAGTGCGGACTGGGCAGTTGGTAGCGGTGTGACGTGGTGTTGTGCAGTGCGGACTGGGCAGCTGGTAGCGGTGGGATGCGGATTACGAACGACGGCAGCAGTTATCTTGCTATCGTATGGAGCGGTACGTGTGACTGGGTGCGATATTATATATGAAAACGTCTTTCTTCTGTACGTATATCGACAGAAAATGGAGCTTCCAGCGCGAAGTTTTCGTGTGAAATTCGAAAGTGAATACAGTAGATGCAGAGACCTTGGAGTCAAATTTATACACATTATTGTATACGACAAGCTGACCAAAGTCTCTTCGGGAACATCGTATGTTTCCTAGCAGCCACCAGTTTTTAGTTTACTGTCGCCACAATACTTCTACAGCGCATCAACAAATACTGACTGCATGAGTGTTCATAGTTATCCTCTTGAAATCTTTGAACGGCATCCACGGCCTATTGACCCATCGCTACCCGTTAGAAAAATCCCTTTCCTTCCTCCATTTTTCGGCACCTAGTCGCTCTCGTACAACCACATCCACAAACAGTTCAAAAACCCCTTCGCCACTGATCGCCGACGCCTCCATGAACCCCGTCCCAAGATTCTCCGCCACATCCCGTCCCTACCGTTTACAAACAGTCCGAACATGTTCGAAATCGGTCTTATTGCCCACCAGTGTCGTTACAATCTTCTCGAGGACCTCTTCCTGGATCTTGCGTACCCATTCGCTGGCCTTATCGAAGGATTTCCGGTCGTTGATGTCGTAGACAACAGACTGCCGTCATGGAGAGGCCTCACACATCATGCTCACGTGGACTGACGTTTTGGTTGAAATGTCGGTGCAGATTTCAGATTCTTGTATTCAATATGGAGAAATGTTTAAAATTGCCTGACTTACCCACAGCACAAACCTTGTAAGTAGCCCGTCCGTTTTGTACTCCAGATGCCATTTTGGTAGGCAGTAATAAAATACCGGCCCCCAAGAGAATGATTCACGGGCAAGGTTTATGTGTTCCACTGATAACTGGCCATAAATGAAAGGGCAATAGGCACACAGGATTTAATTCCTGAAATAAACAGTGACAGCTAGGTTCTCTACAACCGAAACACTCGTAATTTTGTTGAAGAATAAACAAGATACAGCATAAAAACAGTCATAACGGCCTTTCAAACAAAATTTTACGCGAAAGATAAGAGCGGAAACGAGATAGCACGTCGTGATCTGCCTGTCAGAATTCTCCGGCATTAGCCATTATATCCGCCTGATATTATCAGTTTCCAGATATTCCCATTGGTGACGACACATGGACGCCACCGACAGACGGCTCCAAAACGCCGCCGAGATTACCGGTTTCGTCCGCAAAGAATACGCAGATCACTTTAACATTTGCGTAGCCGGTATGACGGTTTATTAAGAGAACTGAGCCACTTCAGAAACCGCATCGTTTCGGTAGGCTATCCGCAGGGCCATCCGGACTGCAGCAGCTACACCGATGATCTGCGGTATCTGAAGCCTAAGGTGGATGCTGGTGCCGAGTTTTATCATCACCAAGTTGTTTTTCAAAGCAGAGGAGTTTATTCAGTTCGTCAAAGATTGTCGAAATATCGGTATTGAGATTCCCGGCATTTTTACCATTCAGGTTTGTTTCGTCTCACTTCAGTTGCGTTTTATGTAATCATGAAACAATCATACTATACTGATCGTAAGAAATGGAGCTGTTTACTCTGCAGTACAAACTGAGACTAGTTTGATTTTTCTGCTTTGTATGTTTTTTTGATATTTTACTGTTGGCTGCGAAATATCTGTTAATCTGTCAATAAAATGTATATGTTAATTGGATTCCCGAGTTACGATTCCTTGCGGCATGTGGTTAAACTGTCCAAATTAACGGTCCCCGCGAAAATCCTGGACGCCGTAACGCCCATCAAGGACAACGAGCAGACCATCGACCTGGCTGTGCGGACCTGCCGTGAGCTGCTGGACGCCGGAGCACCAAGCACTGCACTTCTACACCCTGAACCTCGAAGTATCCACCATCCAAGTGCTGAAGCGTCTGGGCATGCAGTCTCGCCTGGAAGGCAGCAGAGCGTGCCCAGCTCAGCTCTGGGATGTCTACTGCGACGAAGTCTCCAATGTGACATCATATACGGTGGCGTGAGAAGCTTCCCTTGCACAGAAATCTTTGGGCCCACCGTCTGGCTAGATGGTTCTGTTTGCTAGTGTCAAAGCCTCCATCTGCGGTGCACTTAATTTCAAGTTCTTATGTACATTGCCATTGGACCACTGTATAGATAAGCGGCGGCTGCTCTGCGGACTGTCTATCTATTACCAGAAATCATTCTTTTTGATTGGGTGCATGCCGATCAGAAAGAAGAAACATATCAATACACTTGAGAAATAGTAAAATAAAGTTTTTCACGTAATCGAGACAATGTATGTGATGACTGTGGGACATCAGTAGTAAGTCTTACATTCTCAATCTGGAAAGACATATATGTACCGTGTACGATAGCGATACATACGTAGGACACATATACGGTAGTCCTGCCCGCTTGGGGGACAAGCTACGGTCCTACGGACAACAACAAGACATCGCTTCCTTTTCTGTACGTACTACATTCTCGATTATATAACCGCTTTAGTTTTATTGGCCTTTAAGTGGAAAGCAAACGGTAGTTTGTCCATGATTCACCACCACGGTAAGTGTCACTAATCGCAAGTCAAATCGAAAGATCGTGGCTACTGATTCGGATCAGTCATGCTTCCGTGGGAACGGCTAGTATTTATTCTCCACGCAAGTGAGCTGCTTTTATAACTCTTCGCTATATCGTCACACAGTTTTGTGGTTAAAAATGAAAATCTTCGCATTCGTAATTGGTGGTTTGGTAAGCAGATTTATATGAACTTTTCAAGTTCATAATTGCATAATTTACCCCGAGTTCGAGCAAAATTTCATTGGCAAACAAGTAGACACATCATTATTCATTGGTCTTGGTATTCCAGATATCGTCGGGTTATGCTGCGCAACTTTATGGAATAACAACACCGGTACCGTCGATCCACGATAACCCCAACGACCAGTACGTCAGAGTGGAAGCTGAGATTGTCCAGCTCACCAATGACGGAGGGGTGACAGCGAGCAATTTTTATTGCGATAGTTTCAGTCCATGCGATCCCATTGTTTACGCTCACCTTGACACGTAAGAACACGTACCTAGCTATTTCGGTATGCTCTATTTGTGGATAAAATCGAATCTTCTGTTTGCAAACTGCGTGGAGAAGTTTCTACTTTTCCATCAGTTTTGCGTCTGTTGTAGCCAACGACCGAACGCCGAATGGCCAGGTGCCATAATAATGGAACACTGGTTGGAATTATTCCGCGTAGAGAATGTTAACAGCCCATTGATCAACAAAAGTATAACGCGCGATAGCTGTGCTCGACCGTATAAGGTACGCAGCTGATGTGATACTGGTAACGTCAACCTCTCTTCCTTTGATTTCGGGTCGGGTACTGCTTTGAAAATATGATAGTGTAGTTAAAGTTATGAAAGATATGAAAGTTAAAGTTTTAAAAAGAAACACCTGGCAAATGCAACTTTACCATATGTAACGTAAAGTAACAGTTTATGGAGTTTAATTGAGGGCAACAGGTAACAAACATTTTGCTACTAGGACGTTCCGATTATGAATATTATTCTGCTTCAGTCCTTTTCATTCCTACTCTACATTCCAGGATTCAGTTCTGCGCGTATATGCTGAAGATTACGATCCCGCGAACCCCAGTGCCCAAATCAACCGGTGGGAGTGTGTGATTACCCGCCACCCGGCCGAATCCGAAATCGAAGCCCAGTGGTCTCCGATCGCTGAGTGCATACCCAGATTCCATCCAGGAAAATTCAACTCCGTGACGTACGTTTATTTAATTCAGTTATCGGTGACTGGCATGCTAAATGTCAAATTCACCGAAACAAATCTCGGTTTTATTGGCAGGTTGACCTATCGTTACCGAACCTTCCATATAGACAGAAACTTGTGTGATGATTCGTTTACTGCATCCATTGCACCGACGCCTCGCAGTCGCATAGTCACAATAAGTTAGTTCTTGTTTAAGACATCACCTGATGTTTCAGAATGGTAACACTCCAAGAATTTTATTTCTGACTAGATGATGTCTCCACATATGTCTTTACCACACCGTACACGCAATACTACTACTATTAGGTAAGTGCATTCGCTATTGACGGCCGCTGAATGCAAACGTAACGAATGAAAAGTAACGTCGTCCGTAGAGGACGATTATAGTACTTACGAAGATACGATATCATTTAGCGACGATGTACATTTATTGCACGTCTAATTGCTGACCGATATAACACGAAATGCATTTCAGCCTGCGTACAAACGATTTTTGCTTCGGTCTGTTAACGAAATAAGCTTAAGGTCCTGAGTGAGCACGGTTTCTGTACACGGCGCACGACTGAGCGGTGGCAAACAAAAATACTTCGACAGTGGCTTTGGCATAGGTGCAATATCCCGTGACCCGTAAATTATGTGGCATATCCTGCAGCCACTGTCGAAGTATACGTTTTTACTAGATTGATAGATATATCTTTGACATGTGTTGTATCGATCGCATTCAGTTCTTGGACCTTTTGCACCAGGTATTCCGGGAGAAGCACATCAGACGGTACAACGACATCTCGGTGCCATATGTTTCGGGACGTGACAACTGGAAACAGAGCCTTTCGAAGCTGGAACCTTTATTGCCGTTGCAGCACTCAGACGACGCACCTTTGCTAGAGGGTGACAGTACGACGCGGGTTGTTTCGGCGCTTTTTTTATAGTTTTTCAATTCCAGTGCATTGTCAGCCTATTTTAAAAAGAACGCGCGGCTTGCCCTTTCCACCGTGGTAGCACACCAGATTCAGCATGTGGATTTTCCTTTCAGCTATGCAGCGACGTCGGACTGCAGCAGCTACGCCCAAGACCCGAGGCGTCTGATTCTGAAGGTGGATGCTGGTGCCGATTGGTTTTCTCATCACCCAGTTGTTCTTCAAGGCAGAATGAGTTTATTCAGTTGGTCAGAGATTGATGGAATGTTGGTATAGAGGTTCACAAACAGTGAAATACACTTTGGGGCGTTATCGAGACGACGAGACAATAATGTTTGTAATGAGACTAATGACTGTATTACGAGTAACGAAATAAGTTCTATATCCTCAATCGGGAACGACATATCGTCCTGCCAGATAAAAGCGTATACTTCGCTGCTGACTATCTTCGAGGACAAGCTATGGAGTGTTTACTAGTCACAACGGACAGTAACGCAAAAAAGCAGCATCTCCTTCACATACTAGAATTATATAACCGCGCGGTCTTGTCTCATATATTAGCCTTGTGGGTTAACGCAAACCGGTAGTTTGTCTGATTCAACGCTGAGGTAGGTTCTATAACCCGAAGACAAATCCAAAGTTCGTAGCTACTGATTCGTATCAGTCATGCTTTCGTTGAATAATTAACGGCTCTCGTGATGGCTCAACATTTTATTCTCCAAGCATGTTGGGTTCTTTAACCACCCTTCGCTGCATTGTCTGGGAATTTTGTGGTGAAAAATGAAACTCTTTGCAGTCGTGATCGTCGGTTTGGTAAGCAAATGTGAAAACACTTTAAAAGTCAATAATTGCATAATTTACATAAGCTCGAGCAACAATTCATCACGGATTGTAAAGATCAATTACTATTCATTGCAGCTGTCATCGGTTTACGCCGATCGACTGGATGGAATAGCAACACCGCAGCGAAGTTTAAGTAACGGTTTACCGTCGACCCACGATGATGCCAGCCCCCAGTACGTCAAAGTAGAAGCTGAAATTATCAAGCTCACCAACGACTTAGGAATAGCTGAGTACGGTGGTTATTGCGATATTTTCAACGCATGTGATCCCATTGTTTACGCCCACCTTGACACGTAAGAATAAGTATTTAGTTAGTTTTGGATGTGTTATCTGTGGCTAAAACTGAACTTTCTACTTGCAAACTGCTTGGAGATTTTTGTAGTGCGCTGGTTCTCCGCTAATCGGCTACGTCTGTTGCAGTCAACGACCGAACATCGAATGGCCAGGTGCCGTAACCATGGAGTATTGGTTGGAAGTGTTCCGCGTGAAAAATGTTAACAGCCCACTGATCAACAAAACCATCAAGCGAGATAGCTGTGCTCGACCGTATAAGGTACGCCGCTGATGATGTAGTACTGATGTAGTAGAAAAAGCCCTTCAATCAACTCGCTCCAAACCATTACTGTCATGTACCAGGTGGCGCGCTTATAGCTTCCCCCCAAGGAATCTTGCACGGCTCTTGAACCAATCAGCCGAATTCTGTCGTTTTTTGAGTTTTCGAAAGCCTAATCATCGTTCCATAGAATATGTAGAGCTAGGACGAATTTCATGAATTTTTGAATTTCATTCAAAACAAAAGGTTCAATTTCACATAGATTTCAATTTGCAAATACAAAATAAATTTAAATGGGCCGATTTGTCCTTCTACCCTGACTTTCCTAATAAAAACATTTTTTCTTGGCATGTCTTACATCTAAGAAAGGAACTGCAACGAGCATCTTTAACGTTTAAAACAAAAGCGCCACCAAGACCCTCGCCGTTGCAAGTCCTAACCTCTAATGACTACGAATTCATGGTTTCGATAGTCCGATACTGGCATTTTCTTGCACTAGATCATATTCGTGTGCCTGCTAAGACTTGTTTGATCTAAGTAAATGTGAAATACACCACACATTATTCTGCATAAATCCTGTCCATTCCTACATTACAGGATGCGATTCTGCGCGTGTACGCCGACGATTACAACCGCATGTTCAGCAATGACCTAATCAACCAGTGGGAGTGTTTTATTACCGGCCAACCGGCCGAATCCGAGACCGAAGCCCAATGGTCCCCGATCACTGACTGCACACCCAGATTCCATCCAGTACGGTTCAATTCCATGACGTACGTTTCTTTGTGATATTTATGTTATCAGTGCTTGGTATGTTCAACGTCAAATTCATCGAAACAAATGTCGGTTTTATTTGTAGGTTAACCTTCCGTTACCGAGCCTACAACATTGACAGAAACCTTTGTAACGATTCGCTTGCTGCATCTGTTGCTGCGACGCCCCACCGCGTTTACAGTAGCCGTTCAACAACAGGTTAATCCCTTACAATTTCATATATATGCTTACTGTATGTTCCAAAGAAAACATTCCCAGAAATATGTCTCGGACTAGGCAACTGCCCATACCCGTACACTTCTCCTACATGCCCATCACACATGCGACGCAACCACTAGTAAGTGTGCTGTTGACCGCCACTGAATGACCGAAGCGAAGGAAGTACCATCCCCTTTCCGTCCACTCTGACTAACCCGTATGCTACTTGTTGCTGCTTTTATCTATAGTAATGAGTCAAAATCAGTTTACTTCTGTTGTGCTTTTCCAGTTGTCATAGTCGGTTACAACGCTTTTCCAGTTAAACTATACCGCAAATTTTGCTTGTTTTTTAACTGTCCTTTTCTGTTGAACCGATGAGCTGCCTTAAGTTTCCTACTTGTGAGGCTAATCTCGTGACAATTGAAGTTCAACACACGCCGACCTAGTGGACAATGCGATTACTTGCGACGATATGATATCATGAAGCGACTTTACAAGCTGAAGCGATGGTGTGTACGTACGCAGATGCACTTAAAGACGAGCCAAATGCATGGCGGACACGAGACGATATTCATTTAACTTGGGTACAGAAGAATGATCCAGTTCAAATTTCATTTGGTTATTAGCCGAAATGTGTTTTATAAAACAAATGACTCATATATCAAATTATATCGTAGCCAGCGATTGATGATTCAGGACAGTTCGATAGGCTAACTGGAAATACTTTGTAGCTCGATAACAACGACAACGTGGTCACCTAGGAATGTCTCTAGTCACCGACACCTAGTGTGATGCAACATGCCGGCACAACTTGTGATACGAATACCACTTGCACACATCGGATGTAGCCTAAGATCCGTTGTAGGGTAGCAAATACCCAATTTGTACCGTTTCGGATGGTTCGGCCAGATATTTTTTTCCATGACAAATGTGTAGTGTTACCGCACAGGGCGCGCGTGATAGACAAGGGACTACTCCATTCTTTGGTTAGGTCATTATTTGCCCGCAACAAAATTGTAAACAAAGAGAAAATAATTAAAAAGAAATGTCAGAATAAGTTCTATATCCTCAATTGGGAACAAAATGAGGTCCTGCAGAGAAAAGCGCATTCCGCTGCGGATATCTTAAGCTATGGAGTGCTAACTGGTCACAATGGACAGTAACGCAACAAAGCAGCATTTCCTCTACCTACTGGATTACATAATCGCGCGCTGTTGTTTTATTAGCCTTGAAGTGTAAAGCAAACCGGTAGTTTGTCTGATTTACCCCCGAGGTAGGTTCTCTAATCGGAAGTCAAATCCATAGATCGTAGTTACTGATTCGTATCAGTCACGCTTCCGTTGTAGAACTGCTCTACTGGCTAAATATTCATTCTCCAAGCGTATTAGGTTTTTGTACCAGCTTGCCCTGCATCGTCTCGGAACTTTGTGGTTAAAAATGAAACTCTTTGCAGTCGTTATCGTTGGTTTGGTAAGCAAACTTAAAGTCAATAAATCCTTACAATTGTTAGTCCACATATTTACAAATCAGATTAGTACATATTGAAGTACTTACATAAGCAAGTTCGAGCAAAATTTCACGGCTGATGTAAAGATAAATTACTATTAACTGCAGCTATCCTCTGTTAATGCTGATCGCAATGATCCCAGCGACCAGTACGTCAAAGTGGAAGTTGAGATTATTAAGCTCACCAACGACGGAGGAATTGATGAGAACAATGCTTATTGCGATCTTTTTAGCGCATGTGATCCCATTGTTTACGCCCACCTTGACACGTAAGGAAAAAGTACCTAACAAATCCTTGATGTGTTCTCCGTGGATAAAGCTGAACATTCTGTTTGCTTGGAGATTTTTGAACTGCGCTGCTTCTCCGCTAATTTTACGAAGTTTGCTACAGTCAACGACCTAACACCGCATGGCCAGGGCCCGTAATTATGGAGTATTGGCTGGAAGTATTCCGCGCGAAAAATGTAAACAGCCCACTGATCAACAAAACCATCAAGCGCGATAGCTGTGCTCGACCGTACAAGGTAAGTACAGTGAGCCGCTGATGTGGTTCTGATTCCATTAAATCCGTAGTTAGGTAAGCAATTGACTCTTAGCATTGTACCGTATATGTACCCAAAAGCATCTTTGTTGTAGCAGCTCTAAAGCTGCGCCAAAGCAGACTGCACAACACTGCAGTCATAAATACGAACAATTATCTAACTGTTACCAGGAACAAATACCGACAGTCAACATGCAGCCAAATACACGAGAATAACATAGCAATCACATTTATGGTAATAATTTCGTGCATAATTCAGTTTATATTTGTGAGGTCACGTATTTCTTTCTGCTTTGTTTGCTCTCCGTGGTTCTTGCTGACGTTATTAACTTCTCGGTCGATATCAGATTCTTATGTAGTTCGCAGTATGTTCTTTACATTACTTTTCACTGTTTTCCTTAGTTTGGGATGCTTGGCTCCTATTCTTAATTTCTCTGTATTCTATATTTATAGTTGATACGATGAAGTCCGATAGTGGCATTCTCTTGCACCCGATGATACTCGTGTCTGCTGAGGTTTCTTTAGATCTATGCAAATGCGAAATTCATCACACATTGTTCTGCATAAATCTATTCCACTCCTGCATTCCAGAATGCGATTCTGCGCGCATACGCTGAAGATTACGATCGCGTGAGCACCAACGACCAAATCAATCAGTGGGAGTGTCATATTACCCGCCAACCGGCCGAATCCGAGATCGCTGCCCAATGGTCACCGATCACTGACTGTATGCCAAGATTCCATCCAGGACACTTCAATTCCGTGACGTAAGTACGTTTTTTTGTGCTACTTCAGTTATCGCTTATCAGTGCCTGATATGTTCAGCGGCAAATTCATCGTAACAAATCTCGGTTTTACTGGCAGGCTGACCTATCGTTACAGAGTGTACTACATTGACAGAAACCAGTGTAGTGATTCGCTTGCTGCATCCGTTGCTGCGACTCCCCGCCGCCCTATCAATTACCCGTCGACAACAGGTGAATTCCTTAAAATTAGATAATATAAGCTTAATGTATGTTCCAGAGAAAACATTCCCAGAAATATGTTTCGGACTAGGTAACTGCCAGTACCCGTACACTTGCCCTACATGCCCATCGTACAGGCAACACAACCACTAACAGGTAATTGTGCTGGTTATTGACTACCACTGAACGACCGAAGCGAATGAAGTACCGACGTAGCGGACTGTTAGATTACCTACGACGGTATGATATCTTTAAGTGACGCTGCACACGTGCGCACGTGCACTTAAGGGCGGGACAAATGACGGACATAAGACGAATTGGCGATGGCCATAATGGGCACAGCACCGCCTTCGGCTAACTTGGATGACGTTTTTTCAGTGATTCGCCCCGACAGGGGCCTTTTGTTAATTAATTTCAATGTGCGTATGCTCTTGTAGTTCCGCGGTATATTTGTATTAAAGTATACGGGAAGGAGACGAAATTCATTTAAGTTGGGTACGTACTGAATGTTTTAAGTTGAGTATGGTTGTTGAAATGTCGTTCCATTGTTTTCGTGTACTGTCAATGTCTCACATTTGAAAAATAGCAAAGAAACAGAAAAAGTTGAGTATAGACGGCCTTCGCTTCGGTCGATTAACGAACGAGCTCACGGTCCTGTGCGAGCACCGTTTCTGCACACGGCAGAGCGGTAGGAAATAAAACACAAGTTTTGCTACTTTGATATAAGTTTGACATGAGTTGTATCGACGCACTCAGATGTTTTACCATTTGCACCAGATTTTCCGGGAGAAACACAGCAAACGGTACACCAACATTTTGTCGCGCGACAACTGGACGCAAAACCTTGCGACGATAGGACCGTGCGAAGATGTTGACAGTATGGCGTGGGACGCTTCGGCGCGTAATCTTTTTTTCAGTTCTTTCAAATCCAGTACTGTTCAAAAACTCTTTTGAAAAGAACGGATGACGATGTCGAAGTTATGTCGAGGTCTCAGCTAACTGCAAGTCTGCTTGTATGGTTTTCCCTAGTGTCTGCGGACCGAAAGCAATAAACTCCGAAGTCAGCAATATGAACCAGTTATGAAATTATAGGACCCATGAACACGACAAAGTAAGTCTGTACAAGTAAAAGTGCATGCTGCCGTTAATTCATGGCTTTACTAGATGTACAGCGTATACTTGATTTTTCTGGCTGTAGCAAGGAGCTACTATAGGCCCTAGAAGGATACTTTACTCAGGTGGTTCATACAATAAACTGTCTCGCTTCGGTTACCGAAAAGAGGTCCCAAAGGTACCACCTCTGTATCTGCGCAAACCAACTGAATAAGTACATGCGAAAATCCAAAATATGCCATGTGCGGGGTGTTTGCCCTTCCGTTTAGTGCGTATTCTTACAAAGTGTGCAAACCATAATACTGCAAGTAATCCCGCTTTACCCAAGAAAAGAATGCACTGCAGCGAATTATTACTGCGTGTCGCATTGTTCCTTGCCTTGAATACGTAAACGGCAACAGAGCTCTCCGCACAGAAAACGTACATTCAGCAACCGCAACCGTATGCAGACTTACCACGGGTCTCTATTTACCATACCGGGTAAGTTTGCCACGCGACAAATCCACCAACAAGCCATCCAAACTGTCTCGGACAGCAGCAGTAAAGGCGAAACTCGTGTACTTTCCTTTTTGGGCACTATGAGTGGCAGTTCGGGGGTACGTATCAAAGTGCGGCGGCAAAGCGATCCCTCGGACTGTCTAGCTATTACCAGAGATTATTGTTTCCGGCTGAGTGTATGCCTTTCAGAAAAAAATGAAAAAATCGAGACGCTTAGGATGTGGTGCAACAACAATTTCGGCGTAATCGAGCCCATGTAATGACTATGAGACACATGATAAGCAATTTACCAAGGATGTAGGTTTATCTAACCGAAAATGTGGAGCGACTGTATGGAACAGCAACACTGGTACCGCATCGACGTTTTAGCAGTAATTTAACATCGACCGAAGACAACCCCAGCGACCAGTACGTCAGAGTGGAAGCTGAGATTATGAAGCTCACCAATAAAGGCGGATTAACAGCTAGCAATTCTTATGCAATATTCTCAGCGCATGTGATCCGGTTGTTTACGCCCACCTCAACACATGAGAACAAGTACCCAACCCATTCTGCATGTATTTTTAGTGCAGAAAACTGAACATTCTGCTGACAAACTGCTTGAACATGTTGGTACTTCAACATTCACAAAGAGTCTAACATGGAAAACAAAAAACTCAGACGCAAACCGCCCTCTTCGATCGAATAACAGAAAAGATCTCGCTTAAGTTAGCCGCAGGAGGGGCACTGGGGCAGTTTCCCATGATGGACATGGCGTTGGCACGTTTGCATCTCGATGCTTATGTGCTGTGATGTATTCTCTGGCCCGTTTCTCTCCTGGTTCGTGACGGATCTTCCCGACTAAGGTCGACAACAAGCGGTGAGCTTCCGGGCACCACGGCCCCAGTGTCTCGAATCCTAATGGGCAGAAAAAGTAGTCTACGGTGATATTTCGGTATTTCTCAACTTTTGGAAAGATGCTTTCGACAGTTTTCGTTCCTAGGCTGTCGACGACCATTCGAATCACGGGGGCATCCCATGCCTTCTGGACACCTCTCTGTCTGGTGCTAGGTGGTTTTGATTGGGTAACTGATTGTTTAACTTATGTACTATGGAGTTGTACCTTCACTATTTGGTTTGTACTATGGAATTGTACCTTCAGTATTTTGTACAAGTGAATGAGTCGCAGGTCGCAGTGAAGTTCCATCGTAAAGGAAGATGCACGTTGTGACGTTGCGATACAGAGACGATTGACACCATAAGGCGTACATATTACATATGTAGCCGGCAATTATGTCCCCCTCCGCCAGAATGTCCCCCCGGATCCGGAATAATTGCCCTACCCGGTTAATATTTCCGGCAAAAATGTCCCCCCTCCAAAACGCATTCACCCGTTCCCCTGATCCGATTTCGTCCGATTTTTTGTCCCGGCAATAATGTCCCCCCGGAACCAAAATGTGTATTTCGAAGGAAATTTTGACCGGGTCTGTTTCTGCTGCTCTGCCGGGCAAGTAAAACGAAGCCTTAAATATTATCCCCAGAGCAGAGTTTCCGTTCCAGGAGGACATTATTGCCGGTGAAAAATATCCGGGGCTAAAAACACCAGAAACTGCACTAAAATGCTGTTCCACAGGGGGGACATTATTGCCGGACCGGGGGGGGGGGCATTTTGGCGGAGGGGGACATTATTGCCGGTTACAACTGTACGTACTGCATCAGCCAGCCAACCTTCAGCGTAATTGTTACAAAGGTTCAGTCTTTACAAGCCATTGATAATGAATTTGCCTAGAATCGATGTAGACGCAATAAACAGTCCAAAAAGCAATCGAAGAATATGTCCCAGTTAGCACGCAAAGGAACAGGAGCAAAAATCAAACTACATGTAACGCTACCGTGCATAATTTCCATGCTTAAACGCTGTAACAATTACATCTGCTTTCTCCTGTTCTAAAAAACAACCTTTTACCAATGCCATCAGCGAAAACAACTCACATCACACTCCAAATGACTCATGACGTTCAGTGTTTAGATAGCAATGGCATGAGCTACCAGCTGTCCCGAAGGTAAGGTCAAGTATTCAATGCGAAACTCGTCATCCCACATATTCCGCAGCACAAAGCACGGCAAATTAGGACTCTCCGGATTTTCAGTCATCATCACTGCCTTGATGCGAGGGTCCGTACAGATATCCTTCAGGAACATGCCGTCTGACGCTTCACTGGAATTGTCACGCACCACTGCCTTCCAACAGTCGAAAGTAAATCCCTCACAAGGCTTTTCCGTCGCTGCGCCCAGAATAACCCATCCGGCAGTGGCCGAAGCAAGACCGAGTACCGCCGTTGCTGTAGTGCCAACCCATCCTCCGCCGATAACATTCATGGCAGCTGCCATAGCAGCACTGGTGACAGAGCCAACGGCAGCAGCTCCTGCAGTCCCAGTGCTTACGGCACCTCCGATGGCTCCCAATACGGCTCCGCTGCCGAAGGACTTGGCCACAAGAATTTCTGGGGTCCCCACCCCGCAGACGGCGTGAACTGCACCCGCCAGTGCGCCGGTGATAGCTCCAGATGCTGCTCCTTTCGTCAGTGCTCCGCTAATAAATCCAGCTAGAAACGCATGTAGAACATTGTATCTCTTATGGCAATGGTCAGATTTGTGTATGCTATGCCTATGGTGCAAACTGATCTACTAACAAAGAGCGTCAGGAACAGCCTAGAAGCGTATTTTTTCTGTGTCTTCTGATTTCGGAAGTACATCATTATACAACATATTCCGCTAAATATCACGTGCGGAGCCCTATGGGGGTGACTCCGGGAAACCACCGAAAAGGTCTGGGACTTCGAGGATTGCTAGATATGCCATACTTCAACAGCGGTACCCTGCACATGCTAGTGGCAGGTGCAGGGTATTACAACATTGGTTTGGTTTGTTTGGCAGTACAACAATATTGATTTGGTGATGACTTGAATCAATCCCCTTAAAATCTTGACCGGAAGTGATTTGTGCCAAAAACGTTTATTTTCGACGTATTATGCCTTTCAAAAATTCAGTCTTATGTACGATAGCATTGTAGTGTGTACTGGTATTAGAGCGACCTGTCCCGTCAGTTCTAGTGATACCCCCGAATAGTTTCTTGCTACATAGCGCTTAGTGGAGTGATTCTGCACAGTGTCGACGTCTTACACTATGGCTTTGCTGGTAATCCCGGGATGTTCCGCAAGGTATCCCGAAGCCATGCGTGAAGCTGCGCACACACAGTTGTGAGGGCGGTGTCTTACAGTATATGCTTTCGAAGAAATATGTAAGTCGAACAATAAATCCGCGTCTAGGCTGTTCCTAGCATCCCTCCAAATCAGATTTTTACATCTACTGTATATAGCCAAAGGAGCGCATATCATTGTGCCGAAGTGCCGGCTACCCGACGTTCGCAAACTGCAACGCGTTACAATGAAGACGAACGCTCTGATAAGGTCTGAATTCCGGCGTCTGGAACCACAACTGATCTATGAGCCACGCACTCGCAGAAAGAGGCTGGTTTCATGCTAGCTGGAGAAAAAACCAACCAGTGCGCCACCGTAGTTGCTTCTCATAATTTTCCCTGTACTTCTGCCGTCATAAGTGATTGGAGAAAATACAGGGAAACTTATGAGAGGCAATGTAATCCCCCATATACAGTATTTACGAACGACACGTACGAGATGGACTACCTGCACCAACAGCTCACAGCGCCTCGATTACGTTCGCTTGCTCGGATAAAAAGTATTTGGAAAATAAGCTTCTCAAAGCCGGAACGGTTCCATGACGCTTTGGTCAGGAGCTGTTACTGTGAAGTTGTGAACATTTTAAATCGTTTTAAATCTTTCACGTAGATCACAATAAACGCTTAGGCGGCAGCTAAGCCCGTTTCTTCTAGTCCTATACCGTGGGTAGCACATTCATTGTGCAGGTGTATTCGAGTACCAAATGTATGACTGAATTATCATTATTATTCTTATACCGCTACAGTAGCCAAGCTTAGAAGGGACTTCAATGGCTGTTGGAATTGTGGCATTTTTGGAACTTCGTGAATTGTGAAGCCAGTTTTTGAAATAAGTAATTAGATAAAAGTACTCACAGTCGGAACTGAGCGCACAACGGTTCAACCCAGAATCGGACGCCGGACAATTTAGCACGAGGCTACTGAGCCATGGTATTAATATGGGTGGATTATTATGCCACTATAGTAGCAAACCCTTTTAAAAGGGACTTCACTGGCAGTGGTGGTGTGGAAACAAACAAGCTTTGCTGTACATGAACGCTATAGAAAAAGCGCACTTCTACGTTTAGCATAGCGATCTATCTGATTGCGACGACACTGTACACAAAACAGACTGAGCTATAATGTCTCTGCAGCTATGAATGATGTCTTTAAAAACTAGCGTCAGGTATCACTGAGCAAACTACGAGCACTTCAGTACTTGCCACCGGACATTACCTGCTGGTGCTGTGCCCAGAACAATCCAGCCTATCGGGCCCGTAAAGGCTGCTCCAGTTGTAATCGCTCCCATTACACCGCTAAATCCAGCACTGCCCGCTGCTGCTGCTGCAGCACTGGCCGAGCCAACTGCTGCACCGGTCGCAGCGGCCGAGGCAACTGCTGCGCCGGTCGCACCGCCGGCGGTCACCGTGGCAGTCGCGCCAGCAAGGGCTCCAATGACTGCTCCGCTTCCGGCGCTGCCGGCCACCGTACTTGCCACGGCAGTTGCAGTGCTGGCCGCAACCGTCGTGACGACTCCCGTACCGCCTCCGGCCAATGCTGCTGTTCCTACTGCACTAACTCCTGCTACAACCGGAGCCGCACAAACAGCTGCTACCGCAACAGCTGTAAGGACAGTCATTTTCTGCAAATATACAACAAGACAATGTGTAACAAGTCTGCCGTAAAGCTACAGTTGTGCCGTGTCCCCGCGGAACTGCGCATTTACGATCTATGCGATGTCCCATGGGCAGTGATCCATAAAACCCATTTTCTCAAAAGCAAGAGTCTTATGATTACTAAGTAATCAATATGAAGACGTACGAGAAACAGGAACTGATCTAGATCAACTATTACTTATGATTTGGCTGCATGTAAAAACACTTACGAAATTTATTCATGAATGTAATTCAAGGGTTTACGATATACTTCAACAAGAAAAGAACAACAGGTGTTTCTACAAAGGTAAAACGTACCGCAAAACACCAACCGGAGACGTAGGAACTCGACCAGAAGTAAGCTTTTAGTTCTAGATATAACTGAAGCGACTTATGCCTCTTTACGTAGCCTTCTATTTTATACTTTTTTACGCTATGAAAGTGAGTTTGTACGGCGCGTGATTGAAATAATGTTATCATCGTGGGGAAAAGCTTGTTGTCCGCTGCCCATGGACAAAGCAAGTGTGACGGAGTGGTACCGGTAATTAAAGCAAGCCCTTGGTCGTATATGATTAAAAACAATGACTCAAAGCCTTCTCAGCATCATAAGTTATGTTTCACGGTGTGTAAGCACTTGCTGCGTAGCTAAAATGCCTAATTGGAGGACTCGTACGCAGTGTGCTTATCTGCTACCGCGAAGTACGGCGGCGAACTGCGTCGTTCGTGGACTAATTTTATTGCCGTAATAAACATATAATTGCTCGGTAGCTCGCCAGAAATTCTGCACTGCTGATATCGCACAGTGTTCGGATTACCGTATCACTCCCGTGTTTGTGCCAGCGCGAAAACATGGGTTCGCTCGCTGCCATGTCGAGATAGCATAAACAATTAACAATCCTTGAGGTACATTTACGAAATTGTAATTCACCGAAAAAGGTTAGGCGCGATAACCGTTTTGTTCGACGTTGACTTTTGCCAACATATTGTTCATATAAATTTGCTATAAAAAGAACTCTTTAGTCAAGTTTTGTACGAAGCTCTCAGTAAGCGGACTTAGTATCACCTGTTCCCAGAATACCGGTCCCCCTGTTGCCCCCCTTTTTACCAAAGCCAGGTATTCCGGTATGTTGCAAAATACAGATGTTACGGATGCTGAAGTTTTGTAATTCAGCTTGTTATTTAATTTTTATTTGAAATACCTTCGGTATTTACTGTGTTCTTTTGAAATTGGTACTTTCTGCTAGTTAGGCGGGATGTGTGATGTGTGCTTTAAGCTTATACAAAACGAAGACACGAAGCCGTAACGCATTCTTTAACGCTAAGTAATTTATTTCTACGGCTCATTGATATTTTAGAGTGGGTGATTTCTAAATAGAGTTTGTGAATGTGTGACATGCATTAAAAAAGCACAGTAAATGCATTAACGCCTTTGTGTTGGCGTTACAGAGCAATGACTGTCTTGACAGTCGGAACCGTCGCAACCGTCGTCACGGGCGGACTGGCTGCTCCGATTGCCGCTGCTGCAGCCCTGGGCAGTGGCGGTGTGGCTGCCGGAGGGGCGGTTGCGGGTGCGACAGCGGCCGGTGCGGTTGCGGGTGCGACAACTGCCGGTGCGGCGGGCGCGACAGCGGCTGCACTTGCGGCGGGTCCACTTGGATGGATCGTGCTTGGAGCCGAGCCAGTTGGTAAGCAAATCAACTATATGTAGGCGCATTTCAACCGCACCATGTAATTATTAGGCTCCGCGTAACCATTAGTATTTTTATAATATTTATTTTACTGAATCGGTTTCGTTCGTATTAATTTACTAATACCGGGGAAAGACATCTGTCCTTCATTCGCGCTCGAATTGTCTGTGGTACCTGCCATACGTTATTGCATTCTGGCTGCAACTGCGTTAATCGAATTCCATTGTGGTAGCGAAATTTACTGAGTTCATTGTGCAGACACAATTCTGTGAACGAAGTCTTCGTTTTCATTTAGTAAGCCTTATCGGAAGTCACTTCACAGTTTTTGGGTGCACTTGGAGTAGTAAGCACTAATCACTATGTCCAAATGAGTCTGCAAATAGTTCATTATCGCGTATTGCACTTACACAATGGCACTTCTCTTCAGAAATTGTTGAAATTACTGGAGAAACCCCTGCTCAAGGGTACACACTTGACTGCTGGAAAGCGGTATTACATGACGAGGCAGCCGAAGCTTCGCAGGGGAAGCTTTTGCGCGATGTCTGCATGGATGCAAGAGTCAAACAAATCATGACGGTGGACATCCAGGAAAGTGCAGGTTTGCCGTCGTTTCTGTTGAAGAATATGTGGGACGAGGAGTTCCGTATTGAGTATCTGATGTTGTCTACGGGGCAATTGGTGGCACACGCTGCTGCTCTTTGAAGCTAAGCCCTCCACATTTGTGCATGTGCTCTGCAACTTCTTATTCATTGCTTTATTTCTTAATGACATAGTCACACTGAGATTGTTTTCAGACACTTTTGTTTTGTTTACTGGAATACGGGAAGGGTCACACCCTTTAGCCAAGTCACCGTTTTATGCGCTTTATGCTAATGCCAAGTTGCCTACAACGAGGAAAGTGGTTTTGTGCCATTGTCTCATGCTTGATTTCTGTCGGTATCAAATAAAAGTGGACGTTAGTTACAACGTGCGGGAGACCCTTTCGCGTGTAGGACGTAGTCTCTCCCCGCGTAGGCACTTCGTGTTAATTAGTGTAGGTCGGAATTCGGCTATAGCTCTGGCAGAACTTTCTGCAGACTAATCAGATTCGTCTTGCCTAGCAGCTTCGTTTTTGCAACTCCACCTCGCGAGATGGCTTAAATCTAAACAGAGCTGGCTCCACACTCACACACTCACGATCCTACGGATTTAACTTTCTTACCTAGACCTCTGTTTTTTATACATGTAGTTCTCCAAGTGTCAGATAGAAATATGAATTTGATGTGTATTGCAAGCGGTTGCTGTGTGAAAGCATACATGGCACTAAATGAACTGAGAAGAACCTTCTAAAGGTTACCCGAGAAACATGAAAGCATCCAAACGGATAGCTGGCGTTCTTGTCGATTTGCAGTTACATTTCCACTTGTAACCAACTACGTCTTATTGCTTCTATCCGTCGCCAGGAATTTCTGGCTACAGCTTGCCCAAAGCCGACGCCAAATTTTGACTACTACTATTTATAAAGTTGTTAAACAGAGATAAAGTTTGCTGGCAACGAGTGCGACGTGTCAATCGTTCTTTTTGAAATAGTCTGAACATGTACTGGATTTAAAAAAAACTAAATAAAGATTACGCGCCGAAACGATCCGCGCCGTACAGTTAATCTCTACCAAAGGTCGCGTCGCCTAAATGTTGCAATCACCGGAAGGTTCTGCGCCCAGTTGCCCTAGCCCCCGAAACATATGGCACCGAAACGTCCGTGTGTCGTCTGCTGTATTTTTCCCGGAAAACCTGGTCCAAAGGGTAAAAGAGCTATATGCATCCACACAACACATGTGAAAAATACATCTAACAAAGTAACATAATGCCGATATCGGATATTTTGTACACGTACACTTACCTAATCGTTGTAGTCTTGTGTGTTAAATGTGCGGGAACAGTACGGGTACCGATTGTCATGATTGTTGCAGAAAACCAATATGATCATATCTGATTGGACAATAATTGTTGTGGGAGACAGGCTGGCGGTCATGGGTTTCGCGGTTCCGTTCAAGCCATCCCAGCTGATAAACGTAACCCAGCCGAATCCGAATGTGACCAGGTACAGTCTGTTACGTGTATGACCATTCGACGGTCATCACTAAAAATTACCAGGAGTCGCAGATAACCGAGCGCTGCGTACATGGATAAGTATAGCCAGATAATAAATTAATATTTGTCAGTTACCCGGCCCGCAACATCGCGATCGCTGGGACCGGAGCGAAAGCCCGCGTGGGTTGCGGATTTCAGTTTTTTTCCGCAAAAAAATGGAATGGGGGGTGAACAGTTTAACAGTTTTCCGACATTTGCGGGGTGCGGGCTGGGCTGATGGAAAGTTAAAAAAGAGTGTAATTAAAAATAGTAAAAAAAAATTGGTATTCTTCCTCAATAGCATTAGCTCAAAGAAAAAACTTGTCCCAGTTCACATGCGACGGGACTAGCGTGGCCCGGACTAACTGCACATTGCCACGCATGATCCCAATGCTCAAACGCTTATTCAGTTGACCATTGACTGCTGTAAAAGAGGATACCAGTCAATACCACTTTGGGACCCTTGATCTTTTGCTATGCGCGGGCCGCAGACTGGCAGCGCGGCTACTACAGAAGCATACCACGTCGGACCTTGAACCATCATTTCATGTCTCAATCACTTTATTCTTGGCGGTTGTTAACAAGGCCGCGGTACTATCACAAATGGTTTTGATTATGTTGAATATTTTTGATCCTAGCGTAGTTTTGACATTAAGGGTGGGTCTCGATTTCGAAGCGAATCTCGA
>JAQGAU010001141.1:0-21194 GCA_034698045.1 Paramacrobiotus richtersi | reverse complement strand
AATGTGTCTGTAGATTTTCAATAAGGGATCCTCCCTTGTATCTGTGGACGTAAAACAATTAAACTAAACTAAACTAAGCATCGAGAATCTGGTCAAGTAAGCGTCGCTAACAGGGTACATCACCGTACATGTACACATACAATCTACTGTTATCGTAACTTTGAAATGCTGTATATTGAAGTGCTGATTAATGCTGTACCAAAGTAGTTCGTTTATACTTACGCGGGATTTTGGTCTAATGGTCCGGTATTTTTAACAACGATATAGTCTACGTTTATTTATCAACGACGGACAGTCTACCATGTACACGTAATTATTGATCGATGTGACCTTTGACCTTTAGCAGAACTGATATCAATTGTAGAAATTACACGGGCGTGTTTTTTGACCCAGCGCTATACACCTGGTCACCAATGATTCCAGTGTAAAAGGATTTAATGTACCTAGTTTATATACGGACCGGTACACTACCCGGAACTTATGTAGATCAGCTCGGGCGTGAAATGTGTGTCAAAAACAGTGTACGATTTCTTGGTTTTCTTTGGTTATGTACGTGTACATTCGAGATTGTGTTTTATCTAACAAAGTAAGTACTGCATTCGTACGAAAAAAGGTACGCAGTATTTCTGATTTAGCGTATAAGTACATATTTTGTTGCTATCCTGAAACGTAGAACGGCGAAAATTAACAGAAGACCTATTAAGGAGCTGTCTTTTGCCATCCTGTATGCATAATTTAGCGTAGAAGTACAGGAGAACGTAAGTATATACAGGAAGTGTGACTAGGCCGTTAGACACACACGCTTCCAACTGTGTTTGCATAGCCTGGAGAAACGACAATCGCCTGCACTGGTGTAATAAAACTACACCTTACATTCATAAACATGGCAGGGTGTGGTACATGGAACCACGGACACTGCGTCCATGTAGTTCTTCCTTCGACGTCTGCCACGCAGATCGCATAAAAGCAGTGCAAATAGCGGTTAACGGAATAACGGGTTCTGGAATCCGCTATAAATGTCTTCCGGTTGTTGTTAATACTCAAAATTGTATGCGCGTTTATTGCGCTCGTGTAACGCATTATGAGGTTGCTGTTGCGGATTGCAAACTTAAGCAACACCAGGCTGCTGTCTATGTGTGAAATACGGGTTGATTCCCGTGGTCATCAACTGCAAATCTGCATGCAACCTGCGCGATCATCGTTCATTAATTTTGTTACTGTATTCAAGCCGAACCCTAATGTATAGTCCAACCACGTACCGTATGCGGATGCAACCACTTTAGACATACATTTTTGCTGCCATAACCAGCGCCTCACCTACAAACAATACTATTTTCACATTTGCTAATTTGCATACTCGGGCACTCATAACAGCAGGCACTAGTTCACATTAAAAACGACGTGCTTGATACTTTGGTGCAACTTCAAGGAAAAAGGCAAATGTGTCCAGTCTATTTCGCAAGCGGCTGTTCGTCCAGAGCTGGTCACCAGCAATGGATTGTTTATTTTCAAAAGTGCAATGTTCTCGACCACAACTTATGCGCTGGCTCTGGTGCACAGTGAGAAGTCTGACTGTAGTTATTTATACGTTTTTCGTTACACTAGACTGGGTTGATTATATACAGAACAACTACGCTGATCGCCGAGTTAACTGTACTAACTATAATCCCGTTCTTAACTCCATCCTGTTAACCGAATCGCAGAGCAACGCTACCGTTGCCTTGCTTGGGCTGGCTGTATTTGTACGGCACCTTCATTATCCATTGTTTGGTCAGTTTTCATCACGTATCGCGAACGCGCAGAAATGTGTAAAACGCTGTCGAGTGGGTATTTTCGTATCAACCCACATCTGCGCACTGGCACTGTTATTGGCATCCTCCTTGCACTTCGTCACGCCGATTCTGTCCAGCTATCGCAATCCAACTACGGG
This sequence comes from Paramacrobiotus richtersi, assembly GCA_034698045.1. Classification (NCBI taxonomy): domain Eukaryota; kingdom Metazoa; phylum Tardigrada; class Eutardigrada; order Parachela; family Macrobiotidae; genus Paramacrobiotus; species Paramacrobiotus richtersi. The sequence goes on along the minus strand of JAQGAU010001141.1, from coordinate 19,264 downwards.
CAAGTACTCAGTTTTCCCGGTTTCCGGTCTCGCTGGTGAATTGTGGGTCGCCACACTGTCAGTTAGCGGCTTTTTGATTAGTTACGGTAATTTTGTCATTACCACCGTGTACCTCGTGCGGTTCCGTCAAGTCGTTGCACTCTTTAATGAAAATCTACAAGACGTGAAATCGCGGGTGTCGGTGCTGTGCGAATGCCAGCTTGTGGAGAGGCTGCTGTATTATCAACGCCAGGAAGAACATTTGATGACGCTTTTCCGAGAACTCGAGATTAGTGCCGGCGCATCCCTGTTAGCTGTTACTGCTTCAGCATGTCTTTGGATAGCTCAGTCCGTTGCTTCTGTTATGCTGAATGTGGGTCTTTTCAAAGACCTGGAGAGTACCGCGGTGACCTTGTGTCAAAACGGATTCCATATCTGGATGGTGACGTGGGGAGTCGTGGCAGTGGTTAACGCTACCGATGAGGTGAGTACGGTCTAGTTGGTCAGTCTGGTACGGGCCAAGCAGGATCATTCCTGTCAGTTACACTATAGGTCCTTATGCACTGCTGTCACTGACGTGCAGCAGAACCACATCCAAACCGAAATTACGTCGCGAGTTTCCTGGGCGGTTGCCCACGCGGTGGATTTTGATAAGAGATGACTGCATTCATGCCGGTGCTTTGTAGAAACCGCGATGGAAATTTTCGTTCTTGGCAAAGGCGCAATGAGATTACTAGGCATACATTACAAGCTCAAACATCAAAATAATAAGCACAATCGTTACCAGACGGCTTGGAACGTGCGCGGTGCATGCCCGAGACAGAGAGACTCTTACTACAATTAAATTAACGCCGTTCTTGTTAAGCGGTGGATACTGGTTTATGTTTCGACCCACGAACTCTACGCTCTGCAAACTGAGTGAGCTCAGTAAACACGGATGGAGCAAAAAGTTCCCATGGTTTCGATCACGAGAGAATTCGAAGGCGAAGGCACTTCGTATTCTGGGCTAATGTGAGGTGTCCGGGCATTCGGGCACTGTCTTGAACGCAAGTACCAGTCGGCCGCCGTATCCGAATATGCTACATCCAAAACAACCATTTTTTTCTGTACGAGTACAGTAACAGGTAGTAACAGACAGGAGGTAAAGTCCCGCCGTTGGACCTCTGTCCGTCAGTTGAAAACATTCCAGGATGTTCTCTTTGGCATGGAAAACCTTCCCTGAAGGGATTCTGGTGCAGAAACGATTATGTTTGCCACGTGTACTATCTGTATACTAGATGTATATCAACGACTGATAAACACTGTTCCAGATTCTGACGACGACAGCGATTTGGCGCCAATTACGGACAACATATTCGACTCAATATCAGCGGATCCGTCGATGCAACCACCAAAGCGTCTCCACAATTATAACAGTGGTAAGCAACTCGACAAATACTAGCGTAACTTACATATCGAGTAAAGTGGCAAATGAGGAAACTAAGACAAGAAAACGACATACTTATCGGAACGGTTTTGTACGCTGTAGGCTACCATAGACGGGGTTTCTGGATCAGATCAAATCGATCCGGATCTCCACATCGATTCGTTCATGCGTGTCGACAAGATGCTGGAACAAGGACTGCACGCTTCGATGTCCCACACTCGTGTGTTCCACGCCTGGGGTACTTTCTCGATTGACCGAACAACAATCCCGCAGGTGCGAACGCTAAAACTGCATTCATTTTCTTCTCTTCTTGGGAAGCAGAACAAAATTCAAAACTGACGGGAAAAGTTTCAAAGGAGAGAGTACGAAGTAAAACCTTGTGTGCTCATAAAGTATTAACACAACGAGCGTAGCCCCCTGTCACGGCGTTGCCTTTAAAATGTTGACCGATAAAGATTTTCTAATTGATTTGTGATTAATGCAGCTAGCTCAGTCGTACGCTCGGCCATAGAGCGAGAGCGTAGCGGTTCGATCCCGCGCGTTGCACATATTTTGCGAAGTAGTTTCGATACGAGAGAAAAATCGTTGTTTCGGACACTTAAATCAAGCTTTGATGTACGATTAGTTAAGAGTTTCGATATGTACGAGTTTAGCTTCGTAATCCCCGCAGCCATGGGTCAGCTAATTCGGATGGTAATATCATGTGACACCTAGCAAGTGGCAACATTCGGCTAAAGAGAACCCGTCATCAGTCTTCGAGAACATGAAATGCAACTGTCGGTTTCTTCACTAGGTTTTCATGCTCTTGGTGATGGCTACGTTTTTTTTCTGGGATCGAAAGGAGGGTTTTAGTGCAGCGGGCTGTAATACAGCCAGTGCTAACCAGACCACACTTCCGTGATACAGCAGTCCTCGCCACTTTTGATCGTACCAGAGGGGACATCGTCGCAACCACCGTCCTTAGCGTTCGCTGCTGCCGGATCCGACGGCGATATGGGACTGTTAGCACGGCCGGGACGTCCACAAAAACTGGAATCTCCGTATCGGTTGTAAAAATTACTCAGATATGTAGAATTCGTGTTTCCGGTGGGAATGCTTGCTTGCACTGTTGATCCAAATTCGCTGCAAAAGAAATTTAACTGCTTTGTACATGTTTTGCACCTTGTTTACCTGTATTCGCAAAAAGACTCTCATAATAATAATATTCCTCCCGCAGCGCATAAAGCTGTGTGTTATCCGGTTTGTTCTACCAGCAATAATGCTGGTAACAATCGATAGTTTGTTTGGAATTCTTCCATAGTCATACTGCACGGTTGCATGTTCTCGTTACACATTTTTTGTAATCACTTACACTGAGTTACACCCAAGCTGCAGCTGGTCACAGACACGTTGTAAAACGTCACAAACTTGATTGAGAACAAAAAATGTGCTAATTTTCACCAGCTGCTACCCATATAAAACACTGCTTTAGGTTGGGAAGAATAGTTATAATAATATTACATAGAAAGTGTCTGTAGTGCTGCAACACTCGTATTACAGTGGTGGTTACCAAAAGTGTCTCCAAAAGTACCAGGTGCTGGCAATGGCGCGGTCAAAATCCGTCACAATATTCCTTACAAGTTAGAATAAACAGGTCGAGTACATCTAAGCAGAAAATTTGTAGAGTACAGGTAAATTAATAACACATGTTTCATGAAACAGTACAGAACGTGTGTGCCACTGACAATTGTGAAATCTCGTTTTTTCCCCAACGAAAGTCGAAAATTACCTAATGCCTAAAGGAAACGATAACGAAGGTAAGTTATAATTAGCAAACGGATATCCCGGTGTTCGGATTGTCGAGTCGTTGATGAATGTACGCAGGGAGAGGGCTCCCTGAAAAGGTAACGTTTTAGTGGATGCAGTACCGGTGATACAATGTTCACTTGTAAGCTGATACCCGCTTTACCTGTGGCAGTCTCCAGCTGCAAACCTGTAACAGTACGGCTACAGGCAGGCACTGACCGCATTCAGCGCCAGCACTGTCAGTTTGTGAGGATCGAACGTGTCCAGATTTTCTCTCGTCCACTTCTTTCTTTTGAAGGAATATTCAGAGTGGCTGTGGGGATCTGCGCCTTGAATGTACGTGAGAACCTGTGCAAATAATATTCGCTATAAAGTACGCGCGATTCTTGTTATAAGCATTTCGCTCCGTCCTTAAATTCTTGCAGCGCTTCTAACTGGCGCAACCTGCAGGTATGACTCTCGAACATTTCGTGGATCTTGCAACTCGATCGGTTAATAAAACTTAAACAAATGGAAAAAGACGAAATACGTACAATGTTTTAAACATGTATAACTAGACTATTAGTACGTACCCAAAGAATCCGCAATATGCAGCCACATTCTGGGTTATGCTGGTTGAGATGGGCAGTAATATTCTTCTCCATTCTGTCCCGCTCTTCTTTATTAACTTGGTTCCACACTTGGTCTACGGAAGTGGTCGCACCCATGTCGATACGAGCTCTCCTGATTGTTATCGAAATTGATCGCCTGTCGCCGCTCGCAGCATTGTCCGGATGAGGTACGAAGAACGTTGCGAGAAAAACAGCATTATGAAACAACACGTGATCACACATGTTTTCGAAGGACTTTAGAAGTTTGGTCAGCTTCATGTTCAGAATATGTAAATCAAAGGTTTCCAGCTCGAGAATGATGCCGGTGAGCACGACTGTTTCCAGCCGCGAATAACCACATCCCTCGACAATGTTGTCAATTACCACGTCAAGATGAGGCTCGGTGTCATAGTTTCCAAAATGCGGATCCGTCAACGAGAGAAACTTGGTTCGGTGCGGCCAAACAATGCAAAAGAACTCGGATAAGTAGTGTGATGAAGGGCCGTGCACTCGCAGTTGCACATGGGTGCATATACTGTTGGAAATAATATCTCGCCACAATGTGCACATGCGACGCACTTTAAACCTCGCTACGTAGTCCAAGCAACATAAGATGTCGGCTAGCACATTAATCGGTAGAACCTGATTGATCTTGGGATCGGATGTCAATGGATGGTGCGGTTCAATGGAAACATCTTGCATACTACGGAGTACAAGCTGGTTGAACTCCGCTTCGTTCAGTGGTTTACGGAGTTGTCGTTCGCGAACACAGGCCATTACGGTCGTGTTGCGCGAAAGAAACACCCGTACTAAACCATGCTCATGGTCATAGATGCGGAGAACGTTAACCAGCAATCCCGGATGCCATTTCCACCGCTCATCCGCGTTTGCACGGAAGAGCACTTCGACTGGTTCGTTTCCTAATCGAACCTCTTGGCGACTCGGAATGGTGAATGCAGATTCTTTTACAAGCTGGTAGACCTTGCTCATCGGCACTGGAACGATTGGGTTTTTCCCGCACTGGAAGTCGATGAGCAAGTCAGTGCCTTCGCTGCCTACGACGATCCCGTAATGATCGAATCCAAGGGCCTCCCGGACAGAAACGGCGCCCGCTCTATACACGTCCCCGTGGAAATGTGGCCGGAACACTTGTACGTTCACTGCAGCTGGCTGAGGCTTCGATACTTCTGTCCGCCGGTGCGATGACATGACGTGACTTCAGGGATTCCGTTGTTGGAGTAGTCAAGTACCACGTCGCTAAAGCGTATCCTACATAATGATCAAAATGTACAAATTTTGTCTCTGTTGCAAAGCTTTATCTGTCATTCGGCCGAAAATGTTGTGCCAATACTGCTTGCTAGTTAGAGTGAATGGACTCTACTATAAATTTATGATATTATTAAAGTCACAAACGATGAATTGAGAATCAGCGGTACACGTGGCTCCGATCGAGGTTTTTCTGGCTCCTACGGAGGCTACGCTGTAGTCTATCCGACTCTATCGTACGCGCTAAAATGCCACAATAAGGACAATTTTTTTCAACTGTTTCGCTATAGTTGTTAATGTGATTTATTTGGCATGAGCCCGGTAGTACCGTATTACCAAAATAAAAGCAGTGTCAAACAAAGAATTTGTCCCAGTTAGTAGTTTACAAAGTTTATTGGCCGTCTGACCAAACAGCTCCGGCGACGGCAATTACGTAATACGTTATAGAAGACTCGGTATTAAGTATTAACAACTCGAACTTGTCGCTCGATGTGTTTTTTGTTTCAGCGTTTAAGTTTGGAAATCATGCGCGGTAACGTTAGTCTGATTTTGGCTACTGTCCCTTCTCGCTCTCATCAAGAACAATGACAGGTTATAGCAGAAACAAAACTCACCGTATAGTCTAGCGATTCAGGGCTTTTCGTCAAATGGAGCATATTAGTCCCAGACTTACGCTGCGTAAGTTACGCACTATCCTTGTTGATCAATTTCTTGCTGATCCGGCTTTGGAAAATATTATAAATATTGTTTCTATTAGGACCAAGTTACGTTGATCTTACGTACATATGATTCCAGTTTTCATACATACTGGGATGATTTGCGAAAAATGTGCCGTCCGAGAAAAAAAAAGCGTCGAATCTGAAAGACTAAAACGACTGCCTGATCAGGACTAGTAGAATCCAGTTAGTGAATGTGAAATTCAAAACTTTCATCTGAGACTCTGACCTTTTGACCGAAACATCGGTTTAACCAGGATGTAGAAGACGGTCTTTCAAAAAATACTCCTTTATTTCTTTTATCTGATCTATACATTTTTTGACTGACATTCAAAAACTCTTTCTCTGCGGCAGTCTCTTCTGGATTACGGACCAGTTACAGGTGAAACGTCCTCTATTGAACTATTCGCTTTATTTGCGCCAGTGGGACAGCTGGTACTGCCCCTACGAATGCTCTTTCGGTTAGAAAGTTTCTAATGTGTACCTATCGATAATGTATAATGTCCGGGAAACTGAAAACGCAATGTACGAGGTATACGTTATCGACCTGGTTTATGTACTGTACTTTGCGGATTTCAGAGATTCTTGACTTGATTCACTCATCCCAGTTTCCCGGTTCGCTAAAATACCGCATGTGAAGCGGTGTTTTTTTTCTGTTTTCAGACCTACACAGGTGATAATGAATTAAACAGAAAAATCTGTAATTACGTTTTCGTAACCTAGATGCTAACTAGGCAAGTGCCACTCGCCGAAGGCTGCACTAAGCAGACCGAAGCAAAGAAGTAAAAAGCTGCTGCTCTGTAGCCACGGAGAATAAAATATTTAATTAAATATTTAATTATCTAACTTAATGAATTATATAATTTAATTATCTAATTTAATTATCTAGCTTGATTATCTAACTATTTGATTATTTAATTATTTAATTAAAATAAATATTAACTATTTATTATTATTTCTGTCGTGACCGACCGACCAACCGACAAATACACAACACGAAACCCATTTTGGCTGAGTAAAGAGGACCTCCGCTTCGTTTCGGTCGACAATTTCCAGTTGTTCACGTCATCCAGTGAAACCTTTTTTTTAGCAAATTTATGGAACTAACACAGGAAAACAGTGAATTTTACTGCACTATCTTGGCACTGTTACATTGTATTACAGCAGTGCATTGAGGAGTTTGTTGTGGAGGAGGTCTACTGACTGAACTACGAGAGAAACCGTGCAAGTCTTCAGTGCAGTTTCTGTTACTTCCCTGAGATTTAGCATAATTATATTAAGCGACTATTTATGCGGACTATATTATGTAGTATGTAGCAACAGCAATTTTTAAATGCAGTTTCAACAATTTCTCAGATACCAGATGCAACTGGGCAAGAATTGCCAAGAAAGAATTCTGAACGAGGGTGTGCGTTAAGTCTGCATTAGAACCTTTGATAATCGTGTGATTTTTACGAATTACTACAAATTCGCGTTTCTAAATGGCAGACTGGTTCAAAATCTAGCCAAACAGAGATTCTTGGACCTTGTGCATTTTCATGTCCATTCATTTGTGCGCGCAACCCACTTGTGTTTCAAATTTGAAATGTACGCTGCAGTGCAACCCACTTCAGTTATTAATTTAGCAATCTGAGAGCCAAGCGTTTACGTTCTGCTAATGTCACTACATATATGCATGAAGTGCAGTTCAAAATAAATGATTCAACGGCACTTTTAACTACTCTGTCAAATTTAACACTACCGTACATGTTCATCGAATGGGTTTCCAGACAGTGCGTCTAGCCTTTAATTAAAATATTCCACAGAAAGCCTGTTAAATAGTTAATTCCATTATCGACGTCGGGTCGGTGCTAAGAGGGACTCAGGGAAGAGAAGTGAAACAATATTATTAACAGTTGCTGTTGCCAGGCGTTAAGACTGAGTGAAAACTTTGCGGGAGTGTCGACACAGTGACTGCAGTCCCTACACAGTGGTACTAGTATTGCTCTATGTACACATGGAATAATTTTGTTTTTATAATTATATCTGATCGAACATGGTGTACTCGACACGCAGCACAGCGCGCTTGCAGCCAGCGGGCCATCGGACTCGGCTACCATAAAAGCGCGCACGTGCATGCCAATCCAATTAGTTGATTGATTCTCATCCCATCCTCATCTCCTCTTACAGTCATCTTCCGATTGTTTTGTGCGCATTTTTCTCCCTAACAATCGGTCATTGTTGTTTTGCGAAATCCCCCAACGTCCTTTAATGATACTGTTGACGCCATCCCCAACCCCTCGACCTGCAGTTACCGGCTACAGCCGCGCATGCCGAGTAGATAATGAAATCAAAGGAATCATGACAAGTGTAATCAACCCCGTGATTCTCTTCATTAGACCCTCATATCCCGGCCACAATCAATCATTCCCGTCGGCGTGAGCCCACTTGGTGCGGGACGGATTAAACGGAGGGATCTGTTACGTGTTACGCCATTGAATGCCCGCATCTCATCCACAGGGATTGCGCTGCACTCCCGCGGCACATATGCAGACTAAGCGCTGGTGCCTGCTGAATAATGCAACGGCAGTGTTTAGGCTGCACAAGAGTGAAAAATCCTCCAAGCCTTCGTCCCCCATCATGTTAATTGATCCAACGGCTGACATGATGATCCTAAACGACATCCGGCGGCCCGGACCGGCTCAGCACTAAAAGTGTTTACACACTATTGTGGCTGTTAGCGGGCCGTGTCATGTTGACATTAGACGGGCCGGAATGTGTATTAGCATTGCGTCACAGTAACAGATACATCACACTCGAATGATCCTGTCTTCTAAACACATCGTGCAACCACTTCCGGCTGAACTGTACTCAAGCGCGGGCCATTTGCCGTTTGATCGGTGGGGATAAGCCGTCGCATGCAGTTCCAGTTAATCCTCCGTTCATACCATGGTCAACGCGTCTTTTAACGGCTCTTTACACGTGGCCGTACCCAGCAACATCGGCTGGAATGCCTTTAACGTTTGCGAGACCATCGCAGCATGTATCGGGATTGTCCTCAACGGGACGGTGATCCTGGCGTGTTTGATCAACAGACGTTTACATACTCCCTTTACCGCTTATCTCCTGGCCGTGACCATCTCCAATTTCCTCATTCTATGCGTGTTCTCCCCACTGGATGTCGTCAACAGCGTGATAACCCTGCGCCACTGTGGACGTTTTGCGTGTGATGTGTACTTGTATTTTAGTTATGTGGTCGGTGGAGTGTTGTTTAACGCCCATGTCCTCATCACCATTAATCGCGTGTGGGCCATCACGTTCCCGGTATCCTACCGTAATAATCATAACATCAAGGTGGCCGTTTTACTCGTGTCGTTGATGGTGATATACGTCCATGTTATTTGTCTCCCGGCCGTGATTATCGATGCTGTATATTACCGTCCAGATCTACAAAGAATCGGGTGTTATTTTAACGCGGAGAGACAGCTGACCTATACGGTCTGTCTGCAGTTTATCATTTATATTGCACCGGTGGTTGTTATCGCATCAGCCTATCCCTTTCTCTGGTACAAACAACGCCAACGGCAGAACACCAACAAGAAAGGCTCCCACACCACGGAAGCCTCGTTAAACGGCAGCGCCGAAGCGGCCTCCTTAACCGACCCCAAACGAAAACCCACCCGGGCCAAGAAACGGGACCATGCCAGCGGTTTTGTCGTCCTGACAGTCGTCACCATCATCATCATGGTGTCCTTTGCACCGACCCAGATCTTCTTCACCGCCTCATTACTGGGGATGCACCATCAAGGCCTGGAGATCCCGGGGATCATCGCCGCGTTCCTCTCCCTCATCCAGCCGGCCACGGATCCCGTGCTCTTTGTCCTGTGTCTGGGCAATCTGCGGGGGGCGGTGTTACAGCTGGTGGGGCGTCGCTCGTGAAATGGCTATTAGGGAACGAGTAAATGAGCGATTAATCCCGGTCCGATGACGGATAAACCGTTTTAATGATCGTTGTGCACATTTAGACCACTCGGAACGGGTTAGCTCGTAACCTTTTGCGTTGTGCCGGTGGGTGCGATCGATGTCGCGTGCCTCCCGGGACAGTTGAAAGCTGGCGTCTAGGATACTGCCGATGGTTTGTTCTAATCTTGTCCGAGTACATCGATAATGCCACAGCGCTTTGTAATGTTTATACTCGCATATTATTAGGCATGTTTGATCTAATGGCTTTCCGCCACTCATGTCCTTCCTTTTTATGGTAATCCATTAAACTTTATTTGTGCCGTATTCTGCGAATCTTTTCTACTGATAAAACGCTCACTTCCAGCATAAACTTTATTGGGAATGTGATACAACGACTAAAATAAGTGATGTCAGTACTAAAAAATTGAAACCAAAACAACCAACACCCGTCTTATCTTTCAGTCGAGTAAAAACACTGAATCGCTTCACTGTAGGCTCTTTTCATAAGTCAACGTTACGTGTCATTCACGGAACTAATTAACACTTATCGATTCTTCAGACCGTTCTCCATGTGCTATCGAGATTCCTTGTCATATTCATTAAACATCCATCAGAGAAATGGTGGAGATTGACAACAGTATACCCAGCTGCTGCCAGGGAATTGAGACGATTACCATGCCGCCAAGGAGCGGAGAAAAAGTCGAGTGGTTTTTCTTTACATGCCCGCAATGTATCTGTTTACAGATGACATCTGACATGCGGATCATAACATCTGGGGTTCCGATTTCCACACACGGTGTAATGTTACTGTTATTGTTATTGAAAGTGTCGACGCCGAATGTCACACCAAATCATAACAAATATGCGCAGCATCGACCGACAAAATAGATCACCAACCAGATAACAGGAAACAGCAGCGGTTACAGTTTAATTTCATTAATAATTCATGTGTGTCTGGAGTTCGGACAGTTATTTTGTTTTACCCTGTAATTACGCACACACAAGGCTGACAGGTTATCTACAGCCCTGTTTGAAAAAAACCTTAATTCTTGTCGCTGTGTGGAGGATAATTTCTCGTCCGGGGGGGCAGCTTGTCGCGTTGTCTACTATATTATGATCCATTATTTCATAATGAATAGTTTTATTTTGATCCACGTATGTAAAAGATTATGCTTTACGCTTTATGTAAAAGATTACTCAGCTGTGGGTTTCTTGGAATACAAACCACACTCTAACCCATCGCCTGGAAAGACCATGTGAGTTATTTTGCGAATCAGCAAACTGTTAAAATTTGTAGATCGTGAACTTTCTGAGAAATCAGCCAGCCCATGCTCATTTGTAAAAATTAATAGGGTTTTTCTGATGATTTTGTCAAAACACTACCGCCACAGTTCTGGGCGCAATGCCAATATTAAGGCGCGACTGAATCTGCGAGATCAGATTGGATGTTTGACCCGTAACGTTTCAAAACACGTAGCTGGCGCGCCAGCGCTGGCATGGTCGAAGAAAGGAAATGCTTCAAACCACCAAGTTTCATGTACTTGTTTGATGTGGGTTAGCAGCTGCCCAAAGTTACTGTTTACATGGAGGTAAAGTTTCTGAATGTATTGTAAGTTCGAGTGCACAGGATAAAGCATAGCTACTGTACTACGCAGCTAAATCGATTACCCGGATACCGGGTGTGTTTACTCTTTTAACAGGCATGGTCTTTTTTAGCACCCTTTCTTATATTTTACATTGAACACACACACACACGTGAGAACCGAATGGCGCATGTGTAAGGACCGGTATACCTTACACAGGTGTTCAGAAGTAAACAAACGGATCGAAATCTATCGCAGTTTCAAATTCAACAAGAACTCGGTAATCTCGTAAAAAGGATACGTTTTGCCTAACTGATCTAAACAAAGTTTACCGGTAGCAGTAAGCCATTTGTCAGTGTACCGAGTAATTCGAATCTTGCCTGAATTAAATTTAAGCATAAATTTAATACGATTTTTAATCCAGGCAATACAGAAGTAAAGTCGATCTTCCTGTGATCATGTTGTAGATCTCGATGTAAGACATTCCACTACATTTAATGTGCACCACGGAAAGTTAAGATGCTTGCATGTCTATAACGGTAATGATTGTTTCCCTGTATCAGCTTGTACGAGTGCAAGGCCGGTTGAGCAGTCATGTTTTACGAAGCCAAGGAGAACTCGGAATCTCAGCGTAAGAAGTTACTCAACGTCCGAATAAGAAGCCTTTCGATCGATCGCCTCCTTCTCTGCGTTCGAGTTACCTTTGTTCGTAATCTCTCCGTTGTGCATAAGTCTTCGAGCCCCTTTCTTAAGATTGTGGTAAGCGCCGAGTAGGCACAGCACAAGATACGTACTGGACATCTCCCGGTAACATTATGCTATAGCATTGTATTACATATGTACAGTACATGAAGTTGGCTGGGTTCATTAACTTCATTGCCACGAACTGTTATGAACATTCCTAGAGGTAAGTAAACGTTCTAAACCTGCTTGTGACGTTGGTGCATGATTAACATTTAACATCACATTAAAAAGGCAAATCGACAACGCATAATCACGCTGTGGGCCCAGAAACCGGGGTGGTATCAGCACTAACAATAAACTTGCGTTGTGCACCATTTATCAAGTTAGTTCCGCAAAGCACCGCTAGCTCTATCCCGAAGACCATTAGCAGGGATTGGTTCCACAGAATCCGGGACAGCTCATGTCGGTAAAGGATGCCGATGAGCCCGAGTTCTTGGCGATTACCCGGGTCAGCTGGTTGATCCTCAGGCACTGCTCTGCAAAAAGCCGGATTGTCAATCACAACCGACCTTGCCAATTGGCGGTACTTCTGCTGCATTGATTTACTGGCGAAATCGCCCCAAACAGAATAGAACAAGCTCCAGGAAACTCAAAAAACGGAGCTTAAAATTCTAGATATAGTTTGCGTCGAAAATTGATACCAGTAAGTTACTGATCTTTCCACTATAAAAACATTATATTTTGGGCGTCATGTCCAGTATACATATTACGCGCGGGTTAATGAACGAGATCAGATTGGATTAGATACATGATGTTTCAAAATTAACGCGCACTTAACTTGTGCGCCAACCATGTTACTATTAAAGGCAGTTCAGTTTCAGAAAATTCAGTACACAGTCGACATTCAATTGCCACGATATATGCTGTTGGAAATGCGATTGTAACGACGCATAATTTTCTCTGCCGTGAACGTACCGAAGCAGATGCAAACCAGTGAAGTACACGTACCGCAAATGTTCACTCTGAGATTGCACAGCATCTGCTGGGGACTCTGAAACCCGTTGCCGATGATACCGCCTGCGTCTATGGGGTTACCGATATTTCCGATACTACCGATGCTTCCACCGATGTTACCCGCGATGTTACCACCCGTGCTGACGCCCAAATCGGCATTCTGCCCGCTGGTGAGAATGACCGGACCGCTGCTGGACGAAATGGTGCCGGATTGGGGTCCGCTGACGCTGGCGTGCATGGAGCCCGTCACGGGACCGCTGCCGGCGCCCGCCCTGATCCCCGCGTTGGCGCTGGACTGACCGCCGCCGCTGTTACTGGTCGCGACGCTCATCACGCCGGTGCCGGTGCTGGAGGAGGCCCGGCTGCTTGCTGAACCCGCTGTCAGTGGCGATAACATCGTTTATTACAAATATTGGTTCCACAAGCTACTTCATCAGAAACAATTAGTAAAGGAAACTGTGTTTTCAAAAATCTCCCAGGGATCAGAAAATGAAAATAGATCAATGTGCCTAGCAGTGCACTAATTTGAAGCCCTTATTTGTATAAAATAATTGATTTTATTGGCAAAAGCCGCAACGACAGAGAGAGCGAGCGCATGGACACTCCTAAACACTCAAATTTAAACATTAAAGAAACAAATGGATTTGAATAAATCCACATCTTCCATTATATTCAGTAATTATTTGGCATATTAAAAAGATACTGCTCAGCAGAAAAGTTAATAGTCTAAATTGTTCAGCCTATAAAGGTATTCAGATAGTCATGCATATCGTATATTCATGAAGTTTTACTGTAGCTTGAAATTGTATTTATCCATAATATGCATAATTTTATATTCATTTTCAGGCCCACATTCGTATTCTCGAAGCTAAGTATTATTATTTCCCGCGTACTGAAACATGGGCAGCAGTTCATTGTTAAGCCACATCGACTAACACTTACAGGATCGAACATTCCTTACGCTCTTTCCGGTGACTCCCCAAACAGCCAACGTCGCAATACAAACCACGGATAGCAAATACTGCATTTTGTCTTTGTTTCTTGAGCCTGTGGCCACAAAATCCCAGACTTCCTCCGCAAACTAGATGGCTGAAGTGGAGATAAACGTTTTCTAAGGCGCACACGGCGACGCTAAATGCACGTATACAGTATCCCTCAAACTGGGTGGTAGGTAATGAAGACTAGGTTTAAGAGTGAGCGAGCACGCAGCACTGGCTCGTCATACAGGACCTTGCTTCGAAAGTATGCAAGCACATACGCGGATTAGCCGGAATGTTTTCCGGTTCTATCGGCTAATTAATATTGTCTGTCTGACAAACATTTTCTAATGGTGTGACTTCGCATTCGCCGCATTACCCAGAGGGCACACGTGCAACCGGAAATCAACCGCTTACCCATTATTTCAACAGACAACGCAGAAGAGTATTTGTAACGTTCAGTGGAAGGTTTAATACTGCTATCCGAACATACAGTACTTACCACGCAGGACATCCACAACAAAACAACATGTGTTTAATAATTATACCGGCAAACTAGCTTGCGTTATACCTCCAGACGTTCTGTTGATACGAGTATGTACCTGCGTTATTAATTTCTTTATGAAGCAGTTTTTGGTTTGTATAGCTAGTTTGACACGTTATTACTTTCGTTGTGAGCGTGCGTTAATGTCATACTTCGAGATTTTGTTGTTTCTGCCACATTGAGTACACGTTATCTTATTTCTACCACTCTGCAACGCTCGTTAAGGTAACAGTTGCCCGGGGTGGTAGAAAGAAGATACCGTATACTCGATGTGGCAGAAACAACAAAAACCTCGAAGTACACTGCTTACAAATTAATTACAATGCCAAACACGTGGCAGACGCAGCGATCGTGCGAACGTTGCTTGTGATCATGAGAGAATAGCTGCATGAACTACAGTATTATCACTGTATTATTATTACGACTCGGATCACCGGAATAACGTTACGGGCCTTTCAGAATGAGCAGAGCGCAATGCAGTTTTTCGCTAGGGCGTAATTAAGCCCACAAACGACGATCGAGTAATAAACAATTTTAAATAAATTAAATTTATTTATCATTCAGACCTAATCGCCGCGAGTATGTATCGCTCAGCCACAGTACGATTCCCTTTGGCACCTTCCAGCGATATAAAATTGCAGCAATGACATGTGCTGCTGATACGAATACTGGAATAGCCAAAGTTGTTGTTTGGGAGTACTTATTCCGCTACTTTCGCACCATCCCGTTGCCCGGCCTATAGAGAATCATTAGCATAACAAACATATAGCAGCAGTGTACGATGCTAACAAAACCACCGGTGTTGTTTGGGCTACGCGTGTGCCCGCGGTGAGTGTCCAATGAACCTATCCTGTAAAGCGATGTTTATCCCGTGTATAGAATATTAATTGCCAGGTTTGCTGTACACTCACATAGCAAGTCATGGAAGAGACACGTGCCCATATTAAAAAGTACGGTAATCATCGGTTTCAACCTGCAACATCTGGGATCGGTAGGGATGTTTCCGGCATCCTGATTTCGAGAAAGTCGAGCAAGCCTGACAGTCATCCTTGGGTCTTTCTTGTGTTGACTACAAAAAGTATTGTAGTAACAGTCTCACCTGGACGGAAACTGACCAGTTGTTGTCTAAATCAACGTTTTCAAAAAGAGTGACCTCCAAGCATAGTTTATCCATGTCTAATCACTCTAAGCAGAATCTGACCGATTCTGTACCATATCCGGTGGAATGGAACGTACAAGCGATTCTAATGTCGATCATTACATCATTAGCCTTCGCAGCCAATGCTTTCACACTGGTCCTGTTTCTAAAGGTCAGAATCGTCAGTTTCGATGCATACCTGATCAATCTTTTGTTAGTCAACCTACTATACTTGCTTACCGCGTGCCCATTGGACGTTCTCCGCATAATCTCCGACCCCCACTGGCCACTATCCGACGCACTGTGCACCGTTTACCTCTACTGTCTCTGGATGTTCCAGTATCTCCAAATCTACTCCCACGTCCTAATCTCGGTGACCCGTGTCTGGGCCGTGAAATACCCGGTGTCGTATCGCCGCAGCGCCACCACAGCTCGTTCCGTCGGGCTGTGTTTAGGTGCGTGTTTTATGGCTAATCTCTTGACAGTGCCCGGGATTGTGTTGGACGCTTTCGTTTATCGCTTGCCGATTGACCGTTACGGATGCCAGGTGAACGTTGCGGTCGTGTCGCAACGGAACTGGTTGATGTTACTGCAAGCACAGGCGGTGGTCTGTGAGGGGATCGTGTTTGTTTCCTATTGGATCATTTGGTATAAGCGACGCCAGAGGAGTAAAATTAGACCGGTCAAAAGGTCGTCACGCGATGGTAATGGGGAGGTTGACCGGAAAACAGCGGTATGCAGTCCGGAAGCAGATGGCAAAGGTTCGATAGGCAATAATCAATATATAGTTATTGATCGGCACCATGGCTTACGAATCCTCGCAACGACATATCTATTTGCCATACATATGAGGCTGAATACTACTAATCGTTGAAAATGTATCAATCCTTTTTTTCTCGGCTAATACATTATCTGAAACGTATGAGATTGTTTCGTAGGCGCTTGCAGACGACGGCGAGAACCATGTTAGCTCGTAAATAAAGCTGTCATTTGTTACGGTCAACGGTGACTTCGTATTAGACCAATTATTGTCACATACAGGGTTTCTGTCAAATGTCATTTTTAATATCATTTTTCAATATGACTATTAATTACCTTTTAATATCATTTTTATAGAATTTAATAGAATATTATAACATTTCAAAGATTCTTTTAACATTGTTTGCAGCAAAACTTTGTCTAAAAGTGATTTCGTCAACGAATTTGTAGGTTTTCCAAACGCCACCCGAAAAGTAAGTCGTCCAATTCGAGCCAACTCGAATGCTGTGTCTTATTCGCACACCGGCGTGACGGCAGCCACGGCGCCCAATTCTCCCGGCCCATCGGCTTTCTTCCTGATGAGCCTGTTAACGGGAAGTTTGGTGGTGTGTTGGACACCGAACGTATTGTACTTTCTGGTCATATCTTTCGCCGGTGACTACACGTATGATCCACGAATCGCCAACGCTGTGATACTGCTATATAACGTCCAAACCCTCATTGACCCGATTCTTTTTACATTGGCGCTGTCCCATCTGCGCAGTCTGGTCTGCGGTTGGAATGTGTGATGCTTGGATCTTTTCATATTTGTTCAGTTATGCTTTTGGGTAAAGAGTTCTATGGACGCTCCAGCGTTTCACCGCTTGCGAAGCAGTTTACCACACATCTGCCATTATGTTTTCGCCATGTTATGTTATGGTTTCGAATGAATACTAGCTAGCAGAAAGTCCATCATACATATCCAGAAACGGGACGTAAGGTCTCCTTTGCTTTGCAAACTGTACTTGATTGTTGAATGAAATACGCCCTTCCAGTATTGTTTCCGAGAGCAGTTTATCACTGCTTTGCTGTTAATTATTACTGTGTGATGATAAAAAGTACTGCTGGTATGTAGAGCTGGAAACAGCATGAAGCCAGAAGTGTCACGTAAGGAACCTTTGCTATCCAAGTGCCCAGCATCTAGGCTGGCGAGGAACATTGCCTTGGACAAAATTTGTTTTGCTCTTCAACCGCCCAACAAGATCAAACAATCATGCATCGTATAGTTGTAGTACACTGTGCATGGAAGGAGAATGAATTCGACAATAATAATGTGCCTATGCCGTTGAATAATACAAAACATTTCCCATCCACTGTGATAACGAGCTCGACTACGTTGTCTGGCAACGTGAAACTGTTTCCAGTTTGACAATCGTTCGCTCTGGATTACAGTACGTTAAATTTCAGTCGCAAAACGAGCTAGATGGACCCTGTACGTTGTGCACATAAACCGAACCACGACGACAGCCGAAGATTAATTAATTTTAAATTAGTTACCCGTTTCACCCGCTTTGTTTTCATCGTTTCCACACTTCATGGTGTTGTCGCGGGTAGAAAGTAATAATTATCATCAAAAGCCCTGGATTTGTTAAGATTCAGGAGTTTCTCTTGTTTCTGCTGATTATATACTTAGAAATGCATTTTTTGCTAATGGCTGTTACTTTGTTGTTGGTGGTATGCTGCTTACTTCGTAAGTCAGGCTTACCGCATAACCACTAACAAGGAAACGCAATTTTCACGTTTCCATAATTATGATGTGTTGTTTCGAAACAGGTGGAATAGCTGCCAGCAATGACGCGTGCACCGTCGAACCGGAAACTGGACCCTGCAAAGCTATGAACACTCGCTGGTACTTCGATGCCAGCAGTGGACAATGCAAGGACTTTGTACGAAAATGCATGAACGTTGAGACAATCACGTTGTACAGCATGAACCTCGCTGACGAATAACAGCTTTCTTCTAGTCCTTTTGCATTTCAGACAGAACGCACTGCAACGACAAATGAATTTAAGCTAAAATTAGTGTGGACAAGCGTACGAATGATACATAGACCTGTTAGTCAAGATTGTTTCTTCCTACAATACACGATTTTATTCGACACAGGTGTACGGTGGATGCGGAGGGAGTGCCAACAGGTTCGATAGCCAAGCGCAGTGTGAAGCAGCCTGCAAACCGAGATGACAGTAATTTGTCCTACCTTCAAGGTCCTAAATCACTCTGCCTCCTGTTGCCTTCCCGGCGATGTCGTAACATGTACATCCTCATATCTGGCTTGCAGAAGCTTCCTGTGTAGTTTTGTCGGTTTGTTCTTTGTTGTTCAATTCGTTGTTCATTATGATAACAATATTTCCAGTCACGTACATCTGGATTCCACTATTCTCTGTTGTGCCAAGGTGAAAAGTGCCTACCGTACTTCGATCATAGAATGTACTCGATGGGCTTGCTACATACAACCCTTGCAATTTCGTGAGCGTAACAATGAGACCGCTTTGCAACTATGCTTTATCCGTAATGTGATATGGGGTAAACATTCTGATTACGTCCGTGCTTTTCGGCAGACCTGCTACGAAGAATCGGAATATCAGTTAAGGGGAATTACCTGTATTTTCAGTATGTTCGGAGGGCATGTTTCGTTCGCGTACTCTGAAACGATAAAACAGGATCCGCTGTTGCTTTCGGTGGTCGAAACACCAGCATACACGAATGTGTAAGCGAATTGTGCGCGCAGCATCCGGCTGGGGCGCCATCACTGGAGAAAGTTTAAACACAAACTCCTGTACCAAAAGTCTCGTTTCCAACCGATTCTTTTGAAACTTCCCTGG